>JAOPUL010001697.1:22912041-22925070 GCA_027564515.1 Octopus rubescens
TTCGTTACATACGAGTTTGAATCTGAAGAGACGTCCATTGAGACGCGAAACCTTTGGTTATTCTGTATTCGATTTAACGAATTTTATTAAAAATATACATGCACGCATGCATACATACGTACATACACACACACACACATATAATATTTTATTTTTGTCTGTTTACGTCTTCAGGTTTTAGCTTTGGAAGGAGTAGTATCCTACAGAGATCCACACTTCTGGAACCACACTTCTACCAAAATAATGGGCTGTATACATGTACAAGTAAAACCCGATGCCAGTGAACAGAAAATTATTGCTCAAGTAAGTGACTCATTATCATCATCGTTGTTTTGACCTCCACTTTTCCATGCTTGGAATTTTATTAGGGCAGATTTTCCATGGCTAGATGATCTTCTTGTCACCAGCCCTCACCTGTTTAAGTACGGTAATATTTTCACATGGCTAAACATTTTCACAGAATATTCGAAATGAATGACACATCGTGCATGACAGTGACACTCATTTATAAATCTTCATACAATGTCATAACAGAGACACACACGGTCATACACACTCACACATAGTGTAATGTTCTGTTAATTGGTGGGATCAACAAAAGAAAGTACTCCACCCAACAAAAATAAACATGTTCCAGTCTGATTTGGCTTGGTTTCTACGGCTGGATGCCCTTCCTAACGCCAACCACATTAGTGTGTGCTGGATGCTCGGCACTGAAATCTTGACGCTGATAGTACAGAGCATGAAAGTAGCTCACTTTTAAATCCTGCGTATATTAAATGATAAATGATAGGCGTCTTCCAGTTTCTGTCTACCAAATCCATTCACAGGACATTGGTTAACTCGGAGCTATAATAGAAGACACTTGCCCAAGGTGCCACACAGTGGGTCCAAACCCAAAGCCATGTGGTTGCATAGCAAACTTTTTAACCACTCAAGCATGTGCCTTGAACATTTAGAAGTGTTGAATGTCACCACTTTAAGAGAGAAAATGTGGGTTCATAAAGAAAATATCTGAAGGCATTTTTTATATTTTATATATAATATTTAATATGATGGAATGCAAGAGCTGACATGTAAATCTGAGTGTAGCAGGTGAAAAGTGTGCAGGAGTCAGAGCGAGCCTTTGTGACTTATGGTTTAATAGATATTAGTCCAGCAAGGGCCAAAGTGGGCAGTTGGTAAAAAGGTTGAATTGGTGAAGCAAAGTGGACATAGCAGAATATAGGTGTCCTATTGCTGAATCTCTGGAGCCTAACTGACTAAAGGACGCAATTTGCTTAACTGGCAGAAAACTGCCTTTTCACATTATTGCGCATGCAGCTCTGATTGGCTGGAATTGTCGCAGCACAACTGTGTCACTGCGGTATATAGCTGACTACGCTACAAACATTAAATTTTTATTCTTTCCTTAGTGAAGGAAGAGCAACATTTTTGGCTGGTTCCATGGCCTCCGAGATTGGTGGGTGGAGTTATACTCAAACTAGAGACCTGGCTCAAATTCTTGTAACAGAGTGGATCTTCTAAAGACAGTCTTACACTAAATAAGTACATAATTATTTTAATTAAAAGGACTTTTTAACTCTTTGTGTAAAAATCAAAACAATTCTAAATACATGTACATATCTCCACAATGAATAAATTTTGAATATAATTCTTGTCATTGTTTGGCCAACTTTATAAAGTAACTAATTTCATCATCATCGTTTTAACGTCCACCTTTTCATGCTTGCATGGGCCAGAAGGAATTTGTTGAGGCAAGTTTTCTACAGCCAAATTCTCTTCCTGTCACCAACCATCAGGTGTTTCTAAGTAGGGTAATATTTTTTCATGGCTAGACATATTTTCATAGAAGATTGGAAATGGACACTGCGATGACATTGATGCTCATTTACAGCCATTGCACGATGTCACATATATGACAGGCTTCTCTTAATTTCCATCTGCCAGATCCACTGTCAAGGCTTTGGTCAGCTTGAGGCTATAGCAGTAGATACTTGTCCAAGGTGCCACATAGTGGGATTGAACCCAGAACCATGTGACTGGGAAGGAAACTTCTCAACCACACAGCCATCCACCTTCTACATTGGCATGGGTTGGATGTTTATGATCTGAGTCAGTTCTTATTTGGAGTTACTACCCCACCCCTAGTTAATTCAAGCTACACCCCTTTTTACTCATATTCTATAATCTTCTTTCAAGGTGATAAGCTCTTTCTTGTAAACATCCAAGAACCTTAAACTTTCTACCGTTTCTTTAGTCTATTAATGTTTCTGCTATGCCCCCACCGCACCTGCACTAATTAGATCACTTATGTAATAGATATTATTAACTATGTCTAGTGAGCCATCTGAACAGTCCAGAACTACTAACTACTCTTGTATATCAACCCCATATTCCAGTTCTTTTTCAATCTGCCAAAGATTTGAAGCATCTTCCAAGGATCTTTTTGGCACTGTGATCATGTTAATATTTATTCTCGACTATGGTACCTACTTTTAACCATTTCTGTAAAGCAAATTCTGCTTTAAAATCCAAGTCATCAAAAATACATTTGAGAAAATGCTACCACAGTATATAAAAAACATACAAATATTTTTCAGGTAAATGGTATTTTCAAAGACATTGGCGTACACAATCTTGTGATCCAAGTTGAAAAAGAAGCTTACTTCCTGCACCTGTCAGGACTCGGTGCTACATTTGACCCAATGATTCAACAGTCCAGAACATTTGGCAGATCAAACATAGAGAGCATCACAGCAGTCCCCTCCATTGCTTCAATATGATGATTATATTATTTATGAAATTTTATAATATATATATATATATTCAAATAAATTCTTGTTTTATAATTTTGCACTTTTTATGACTTTCTTTCTCAAATATCTAGGAAAGGGGTTTATTTATTTTTTTATATCCATTTTTAATTTTCTCATGGAGCTGTAAAGCGGGAGTTTTCACTGATATGGGACTTCGCATCATTATCATCCTTGCTTTAATATCCATCCAACCAATGCAAGCAGGGAAAAAATGGAGTTTATTGAGGTAGATGTTTTACGGTTGGATGCCCTTCTTGTCGCCAATCCTTAACTGTTTCCAAGCAAGGTAATATTTCCCTTTGGCCAGACATATTTTTGCAGAATATTGGAAATTAATGACATTCATTTACAACAATCATGCAATGTCAAGACAAAGGGACACAAACACTCACACATATATACATGACGGGCTTCTTTTAGTTTCCATCTATCAAAGCCACTTACAAGGCTTTGGCCGGCCAGAAGACACTTGTCCAAGGTGCCACAGTGGGACTGAACCCAAAACTATGTGGCTGGGAAACAAACTTCTTAATCACAGTCACACCTGCTCCTATGTTGAAGACTGATGAAGAAAAGTATTCCAGCAATTAGCCAAATGTGTGTTATTACTTCTTTAAGATGGTATGATATGATTTACAGAAGATTTGGCAATTTGTAGCAGACTGAGCAATAATACGGAGGCTTCTTCAGCTTATTGGAGAAATTATTTTACAGCTACTTACTCTTACAATTAACTTTTAAACCGTTAGCATTTAAACCGGCCATTTCTTGCCCAAATATTCTACCTGTTTTATGTTCAGACTGGTGAGATCCAGCCTTCACACCTACCCTACAATGTTATTTAAAAAAAAAAAAACAATCACATCATCAAAATATCAAAGCTACGAGATAATGCATGATTAATTCAAAACAGTGTGAATAAATAAGCAATACATTTGGCAGAATAATCTGAACACTAAAGGTGGAAAGCCCGTTGGACAGCCAAATACAACTAAGGCAAGCAGGTAGGTGCCTTTTTAACTATACAATACAATACACTGTTTGAAGTGAAGTTTGACTTCATGGCTATATGATCAGTAATCCAGGAGTCTAACCCCCATAACCAATCTGGCTACTTAGCACAACAAAAAATGAATGATAGTTAAACAAATCTAAATTACTTCAACACATACAATTTTAAAGAAAAAAAATTTGGATGTTATAATGAAGATTATATAGTTTGAAATTAAAGGGAAAAAAACTGAACAAGGCAAGAAGTGGCTGTAACCTATTTTATTTCACAAATACAAATAAATACAACCAGCTCAATTTGAAACAATATTGGTTGATATTTTTGGTTTTTCGACATAATTTCACAAAGAAATAATTTTTTCATAGTCTTCCATTATTCAGATTAAAGAAATTATGTTACAAATATAAAAAAAATGATTTAAAAATGACTAAACACAAATGGATTTTATCAAAATCCATTTGTGTTGTGCCTATTAATCAAGACGGAATAAGATTTTGTAACTAATCTTGAATAATTTTTAAACTGAAAATAATAAACAAAATATTGTAGCTACCATTGGTATCATCAAAACTGTCTCATAGTGGAAAATTATCCATTATTTTATTCCTACTGATATAAAGTATTGTTCTAGATGGTCAATTAATTCCTCAATAATAGTGTTTTTCATATTTTGTTAAAAAATTTATTCACTCTATTAACTGATAACTAAATTTACCTTATATTGTTGTATATATATATATATATGTGTGTGTGTGTGTGGAGGAGGAGTACAGCATTCAAAGTAATTCAAGGATTGCTGGAATACCGCTGATGTAGTGTGTGTGTGTGTGTGTGTCTGTGCCTTCAAGGGAAAAATACACAAACGGTATGGACAAAACAATGTGATCTATCACTGAAATTTTTATAGAGTTTATTCTGTTCATTATCAGCAATGAAAGGCATGTCTAAGAGGGAACTTAAAAAAATGAAGAATCAGGTATGCTGGACACTATTTATTACAGATAGGCATGACTGAGAACTTAACAGATATCAGCATCAGATATATAGCGCACTGATATGTATAAACAAACAAAAAAAAAAGGGGTTTTGGATGGAACTTAACAGACTTCTGTGTTAGATATATGGCACGTGTCTTAAGAGACCACATTCAGCAACAGAGCAATGTTTTGTTTTGTTTTTTAATTAGAAATGATCTATTGATTTGTTGATCAACAATTCACCCTCTTAGAATTAGCTCACTTGTATGATCAAGTTTGCTACTTACAGATGTGGACACAGCTCTTAAAGTTGCACAGAGCTACAATGGAACACCAGTTGAGTTGCTCTCTAATGCAAGAATCAAGCACTTGCAATGAACAGTGATATCGAGATGTATTCATATTTAGCTGAATTTGAAGTGGACCCTCTCTAAGAAACATTAAATTCTTAATTTTAAACATCAGTTTTTCATTTTTTAATAGAGACTGTACAATATTTTATTAATGAGCAACAATAATTAATCATGATAAGACATGTCTTGATATGTTTGTTACCAATGCAGATTGGACAGAGTGAATTCCCCTTTAAATTTAACAAAAATAATGAATATGCTGTGGTAGCACCTGAATTCATCAGAGATTATTAACTCTTTACTTTGTTTTGTTTTTTGTTATCACTTTTGATTGTTGTATTCTGTGATCACTGTGAGGTACTGAACATCTACAGAAATAAGTTCTTAGAATCAAGATTCCACTCCAAATTCCAATTCCTTAATAATGTGATAACATAACGCATAAGAATGTTATATGTAAAAATGATAAAATGACCGGAGAATATTTCAGAGCTGATAAGAAACAAATAGATTTGGTTATTAAATCTCAATGAATTCATATATTGAATGTTTCAAAAATACAGTAAAGTGTATACCAAGTACACAACTATTTTAGTAAAAGGATTTTGCCTCTTTATTTAAAAATAATCAAAACAATTCTAAATACATATCTATCACAATAATTGGAATAAGTTTCATGATTGTTTAGCCGGCTTTATAAACTGAATCATTTAAACATCTTAATTAAAAATCATAATACAACAGACAGACAGAAAAAGTTGTCAACAAAAGATATTTTGTTACATAGCTATTTCCATTTAGATTGTTAATGAATGATGTCTAGTCAAAAACTGAAGCTATATTTTAAACGTATTTACATTAACTGCACAACCCGAGTTAGTTCAAGGACATCGTATTAAAATGTAACTTTATAAAACATTTCCAACATAAACGTTTTTCTCTTCAGTCGATCAGTATTTTCTTTTTTTGTTTGTAAAATATCTAAAATACATAGGTAAAAGGATCTTTAATTCTGAAGTAGATATGAGTTCTACCTAATATAATATTCAAAAGATTGAAGTCAACAATGTAGCTGCCATAAAGATGTACTATTTTACTTAGACAATATAATAATATATTTCAACATTTAAAACCCAACACAGTACTCAACACAATTATTTCCATGTAATAACAATCATACGTCACTTAGTTGCATTAGAAACCAGAAGCTTGCATATATAAAGAGGTATGTTGTTATAGTTACAGTGTGAAGCTTACAAATGAAACATACTGAAGCAGAAAATCAAAACCGGACCCCACTAACTACCAACAGTTCTGTTATATTCTTTGGACAAGGGGGACTTTTACTTTTAATAAATTTTCCGTAAACTTCAAATGAATGGAAACCACTGAAACATATATTTTGATGATAAAACTGTTTGAAAATGTATATCAGTTTTCAGCCAAAATATATACATGTACATCAAAAGAATTGACACATTAAAATTGGTAATTTAACCATGTAAAAATAAGAAAAGAAAAAAGTTACCATTGGATTATTTTTTCTTTTTCTCTTTCACATCAAAGTAGCAGACAAAATGGATGGGAAAAAAGATTAAGTACAATACGTCATCTAATTTCTCATTAATTAAATTGAACACAACACTTTCCAAATCTATTCTCTTTTGGGAAGGGGAAGGGTTTATATTAAAAAAAAAGACATGCAAAGATACATAGTACCAAACCAAACCAAAGTACTAATATTCCACACACCCTGTTTATTTTTTACTCAAGTAGGATTTCACTTATAACTGCTATGTATGATTTTGATGCTAAATCCTACTATATATAACTGAATGTTCTTCAGAAGATACTATTTTTGTGTCTACATTTTGTCACAATCAGTATTTCTATGTCAACAGATCTAAAAGTTTCCCATTTTACTTGCAGTATTTTTAAGATGATGGACAAAAAAACAAGAGGCTGTGTTAAAATGTAGACACAAAAATAAGCATCTAATAACACTCTACATATAACATAAACAGTACTTGGCAATGTCAAAATACAACTGACAGCAATTCACTCCTACCATCAATGGGATAAAATCTTATGTGCTGCCTAGTCTTCAACAGCAGGTACTATAAATAGCCTGTTTCTTCATATACAGAACCGATAGCAAATGAACGAAAACCCTGATGTCCTTCAAAACCAGAATATTTTGGCAGTCGCTTAGACGAACATGAAAGCAATGAGAAACTCAGAATAGCGACAGAGTGAAGGTTCAGGACCAAATAAATGAATAAGCTCTACTACATATATTAAGTGGTTTTTCTCTTGTTTATATACCCAAATACATATATGTACATCATATACTATATATATATATGTACAATATATGCATATGTATATTATGATGGTAGATATGTATAATTGGTGTTTCAGTATAACCATAAACATTTTAGTTGTACAGAAATAAAAGTAAAAAAACAAGAATTTCATACCCCATGGGTACCAACCTTTCTATGAGATATGCTGCAGTCATAGGAATAATTACACCATCCCCCACTTACATTCAAGACTGTAGCACCTTATAACAAGATAAACCCCAAAGTTATGCGAGAACTGGATAAGAAATGGTTCCATTTGTAATTGATGGAGATGTTATAGCAGACCACTGCAGCAAATCTGAAGGTTTACCTTAAATATTAACTCACAAGCAAGTCAGAAGGTGCCTTTGTGAGTTTGTTCTTACTAGAAAGACAAAATACTATATGTGTGTGTGTATGTCATTTGGCAGATCAAACCTCTAACAGAAAGAGGGAGAATATACCCAAAGAGTTACACATTATTAACCATATTGTCATAGTAATTCTTAATATAATAAATGCTTTAAAAAGAAATTTGGGAGAAAAAACAAAAACTTAAGGATTTCTTAACTAAATTGAAGCTTGCGTCCTCAAATTATGGTAGAGATTCAAGTATTTGGGTACAAATTAAATGAAATTATACTATCAGGTTCTGAGTGGATTTAAAAAAAAAAAACAGCTAATATGCCACAATAAAAAAATCCTTCCAAATATTTTGTTTTGAAATTTAATTTAGAATTAAAGAATTTGTACTAAATATGGGTGAGTTTCTTCCCAACTATAGAATTACAATGATTTCCTGAGCTATAAATCAGATCTACGCAACACTGTTTTCACTTAACACACACACACAAAACATACACACACAAATAAAAAAAAAATCAAGAACTATTAAAATACATTTGATTTGAGTATTTCTCCATTTTCCAGTTTTTCGTGTTTTATAGCTGCCTGAAAATTATGAGATATTTATCAACATATTAACGTTCTAACCCATGTATGGATATTTCCATGTTTTGAGCGAAGATTTGCTTTCTTTGATTGACTGTATAGAAACGAATTTCATGAGATAGTATGGCCCACCAGCTTTGTCGTTTGTACCTGAAAATATATATTAGAACATATATTTTATATCTTTATGTGAACATTTGCTATGTGTGTGTATGGGTGAATGTATGTTTGCATACATAATATTGTAGTTCATCACAGTGGGACTGAACCTGAAAGCACATGATTACAAAGCAAGCTTCTTAACCACACAGACATACCTGCAACTATTGTCTAGTAAAAACAAAGGGAAAGGCCTTCAGTAAATCTGTACTCCTGACATATTTAGTCAAGCCTGTAATTTAATAGGAGTTCTGAAAGAATCAAAAGCAGACCTGATTGATCACATCACAGGGAAATCTGACATTGTTTGAGGCAGATCCAGCTGGTTTCCTTAGACATTTCCTAACCCAGGATGAGTGTTGGCTTCATCACTTTGAGCCAGAGACAAAGAGACAATCCATGCAGTGGAAACACGCCTCCTCACCTGCTCCAAAGAAGGCCATGATTGTTTCATTTGCAGGGAAGGTGATGGCCTCAGTTTTTTTTTGATGCAAAAGGCATTGTGTTTATTGACTATCTTCTTCAAAACAGCCACACCATCAATGTAGAGTACTATGCTAACTTGCTGAGGCAGTTACGAAAGGCTATCAAGCCAAATGCCCAGGAAAATTGAAGAAAGGGCTCTTGTTTCATCAGGACAATGCTCCAGCACACAAGTCCTTCGTTTCAATGGTTGCTGTGTGTGACTGTGGCTTTGAACTGGTTGATCACTTTCCCTATTCTCCTGATTTGACTCCATCTAGCTATCATCTGTTCACCAACATGAAAAAACAGTTGGCTGGGAAGCAGTATTGCAGTGATGATGACGTCATATCTGCTGTTGATGACTTTTTTGACCAAAAGGGTGAAAGCGTCTTCACCAATGGGATCCAGTCACTGCAACACCGATGGAAGATGGTTGTGGACTATGTTGAAAAATAAACCTCATTTGGTCACATTCCATGAGAGTATCTTAGTCAGCCTATGAACTGTTCAACCGAGCCTCGCAAGTTAGCCATAACTGAGCAGACCTATAATCAAAAGCATTCCACCTGTGACCATCCTGTCTTTCTTTCATTATTTACAGACAGTATATCTAGGACTGTTATATTATCCAATGTGACAATCATTTCTTTTTTTATAATGAAAGGTTGTGAATTAAGGGAGATTTAATTGCTATTTCTAGCAGAGTAAGCAACAAACATAGATTTCCTCATTAGCTTGTTAACCACACAGACATACCTGCCGTCAGACTTGTCGTCACACTTGATTTGGCAGACAGATTATCAAAAGCATTCCAGTGACCATCATGTTTTTTTAAAGATATCTTTCTTCCATCAATCTTCTGTGTTATCCTATTTACTTCCTTCACTTCAGCCTCTGTTGAACTGATATTCTCAGCACAACTCATTCCCTATCTTTAATCATCTCTCAGACTATTCTCACTCAGCACACTTACCTATCCATTCACCTTTTCTGCTCTTCTGCCTCTCATATTCACCTTGTACCTTGATCTCACATATCTTTCTATCTCTCTCTATCTTTTTTTCCAGATGAGCAAGCCATATATTCACTTCTTAAGCCAAGACACCTGCTCCTGTCCCTCTATCTTATTTTCTTATCCCTCAATTTCATACCCCACTCAGTTGAAAAGGCTTGTCTTGCGGATACTTGGTAACCTTACTAGTGCCAGTGCTATGTAAAAATGCACACAGTACAGTCTGTGAAGTGGTTGGCATTTGGAAGGGCATCCAACTGTAGAAACCATGCCAAAGTACACATTAGAACTTGGCACAGCCTTCTGGCTCGTCTCTTCATGTTGAACTGTCCAACCCATGCCAGAATGGACAAAGGGACATTCAGTTATGATGATGATGATGATGGTGATGATTTGTATGTATACGTTTGAGGCACATTATTACATGAATATGTATGTGTAAAGTACATTGCTACAGTATATATCATGTGCATTCATGAGTGGATATAATTATGCATGATGTCATAGTTACATCTATGTAATGTATATGTGTATACATGAATATGTATGTGTAAAACACATTGCTACAATATATGTTGTGTGTATTCATGAATGGATATATATGCATGAAGCATTAGTTACAGTATATTTAATGTATACGTATGTGTGTGGCACAATATCACAGTTAATGTAATGTTTAGATAAAGCAAATTGTTAGAGTACACTGCAGACTGGATGATGTAGAATTACTTGGATGCTAACTTACCCGACAACCGACTTCCACCAAATGGTTGTTGACCAACAACAGATCCAGTTGACTTATCATTGATGTAATAATTACCAACTGAATCTCTGAAGATGTCATTCAATGTGTCTAATGCTTCACTATAGACAGAAAAAGAAAAAGAAATAAGATACATGCGGAAAATGAAAGAGTTAAATAGCATAAATATTCCAATAATGATAATAATTATATCTAACACAAGCACACTTAGGTCTTTCATAAACCCTAGGAATCATAAGGTCAGAGGTTAACCTGGTTTCCATGATGTATGAGTGACATAACTAGTACTCTGTCAGTCACGACGATGAGTGTTCCAGTTGATCCAATCAACGGAATAGTCTGTTCATGTAATTAATGTGCAAGTGGCTGAGCACCCCACAGATACATGTACCCATAACATAGTTCTTAGGGTGATTCAGTGTGACACAGAATGTGACAAAGCTGGCCCTTTGAGTTACAGGTACTACTCATTTTTGCTAGTTGAGTGGACTGGCGCAACGTGAAATAAAATGTCTTGCTCGAGAACACAACATGCTGCCGTGAATCGAATATGCAACCTTACGATCGTGAGCTGAATACGCTAACCATTAAGTAACGTGCCTTCACATAGATTACAGCACTCCCTCCTGAAGAGGACTCCAGTTTGTCACAGGGTTAACTTCCCATCCGTTGCTGGAACTCATTTACAGCAGAGTGTGAAGAACATAATGCACCACCTAGTCTCAAAATTGAAACTGTGATCTTACAATCATGAAAGCAACATCCCTAATCACTAGGCCATGTGCTTTTGCAACATAGACACAAGGGCACATATTTTGAGAGAGGGATGTACACTTGATTAAATCAACAACAGTACTTGACTAATATGTAATGTACTGGGTCTAGAAAGCCAAAAATCAAAGGTGTCCATCTGCATGGATTTTATATAGCTCTCTACCAATTGTGTCATCTGCTTGCCAATAACAATAATTTTTAACATGAACATAAAGCACAGTTTTGAGGAACAACTATAGTCACTTAAATATACTCTAGTATTTGATTGGTATTTTATTTTATTGATCTCAGGAAGATGAAAGACAAAAAGTTGACATTGGTGGGAATTAAACACAGAATATAAAGGGATTCTGCCACAATAAAATTAATAATAATAATGATAATCATTCTTTCTAATTCTGGCCTAATAAAGGCCAGCAATTTTTAGGGAGAGGGCCAAATCGATTACATCAGCCCAGTACTTGAGTCATACTTAATTTTATCAACTCTATAAGGATGAAAGGTAAAGTTGACCTTGGAGGGATTTGAACTCAGAACATAAAGAACCAGAAGAAATGCTGCTAAGCATTTCGTCTGACACGCTAACGATTCTATCAACACACAATGATAATGATAACAGCCCAGTAACACAATAACTGAACCATAAAAATATTCATGCTTCATGTTGATTAGCTTTAACTAAGTACTTAGTCAATTTCTAACAAGTACATGATCAATTTTGATCAGGCCTCAGGTCAAATTCAACTAGGCAGTGTCAATTCTGATAATGTATTTGGTCAATTTTGGATAGGCACATGGTCATTTTGACTAGGTACAAGGACAATTTTGACTAGGCAGTAGATTAATTTTGACTATTCAAAGGTCAATTTTGACTGAGTACAAAGTTAATGTATGTACAAGTGGTAGTCAGTTGAATTGGTCCATTGCATTATTGATATTTTACTGACTTTTGAACAGAGGAAACAAAGGAACTCCTAGGATATGAATACAGAATGTTTCAAAATGAAACCAAGTTTAGCACATAGCCCTTTTTTGTCAATTCATTAGCAAGCAAACAAATAATATATCTCTATCCTTATCTATCTATCTATATATATATCCTTACATACATACACACACACAGACACACATATATATCCAACCCATGCCAGCATGGAAAACAGACATTAAAGGATGATGATGATGATATATATATATATATATATTTACATATGTAAGCCCAGGCATAGTTTTGTGCTTGAGACGTTCACTTTGCAACCACATGGTTTCAGATTAAATCCCACTGTGTGGCACCTTGGGTATGTGTCTCTCTAGCGATCGACTTTTGTCAGATCGGACCTAGGAAACAATGTTTCCCCACTGGTCTTTCAATTGTTAATACTATCTATCGGTCGCAACT
>JAOPUL010001697.1:23348468-23362337 GCA_027564515.1 Octopus rubescens
TGAAATACACAGATACATATTTAATTTATTCAACGCAGATTTGAGAAGATAATTAGATAAGAGGATTGTTTTGAAAAATTTAATTTATAAGTTGTAATTTTCAAAAACATGAAAATGTTAAAAATGTGAATATATCCTCATTAACAATTATCATTCAGGCTTTTCCATTCGCAAGTAAGATGTCTTTTCGGAATGCTGGGAAATTGTAATGGATACTTCAAGGTCTACTATTACCGGAAGTGTGTGGTAAGATATATTTATTAGTTTGGTTTATGTGAATCCGTAGTGGGCTGCAGAATTTAGATAAAACCAGACGTTCTTTCGTTCATATATGTTGGAAGTTCCACTGCCGCATCCAGATATTGCATATTTCATAAACACTAACGATTGACATCAATAATGTCACTTTGCCAACATGAAACTCAATATTTGTTTCAATAATCAAGCTGCGATTTTCGAGTACGCTAATAATACTTCTCAGATGAAATAAGCAAGTACTTATCTTTTATCTTTTATCTAGTAGATATCCTGTAGATATTTTATCTTTTATCTTTTACTTGTTTCAGTCATCAGACCGCGGCCATGCTGGAGCTCCACCTTCAATTTTTAGCCGAATGAATCGACCCCAGTACTCATTTTTCAAGCCTGGTACTTTTTCCATCGATCCTTTTGCCGAACCGCTAGGTTACGGGGATGTAGACTAACCAACACCGGTTGTCAAGCGGTTGTGAGGGACAAACACAAACATATATACTACGGGTTTTTTTCAGTTTCCGTCTACCAAATCCACTCACAAGGCTTTGGTCGGCCCGAGGCTATAGTAGAAGACACTTGCCCAAGGTATATGTGTGTGTGTGTGTGTGTGTGTGTGTGTGTGTGTGTGTGTGTCTGTGTCTGTGTGTCTGTGTGTTTCTCCCCCATCACTGCTTGACAACTGGAGGTATGTCTCCAGAACTTAGCGGCAGAAGACTTTGATAGAATAAGTACCAGGCTTTAAAGGAAATTAAATACTCTGTCAATTCGTTTGACTACAATTCTCCAAGATGGTGCCCCCAGCATGACCGAAGTCTAATGACTGAAACAAGTAAAAGATAAAATATAAAAGAATACCATATTTGAAGGCATAAAAGATGCACAGGTATATTTCACACTCTCTCATTTCAGGCATGCATCATCATCCTTTAACATCCATTTTCTATACTGGCCTGGGTTGGACGTTTGACCAGAGCTGGCAAGCTGGAGGGCTGTACTAGGTTCCAGTCGGATTTGGATTGGTTTCTACAGCCGGATGCCCCTCCTAATGCCAACCACTTTACAGTGTGTGCTGGGTGCTTTAACGTGCCACCGGCACCGGACTCTTGGCGCTAGTGCTTTTTGCATGGTACCATTACAAGTGCTTTTTGCGTGGCACTGGCACAGTACTCTGGGTGCTTTGACTCGACGCAGTCGCTTTCGTGAAAAATAGTTCTTACTGCATTAAAGCATGCAATAGAGTTTCAATGTTGCATTATGGGACCTGGGGTGACTTTTTGGAGAATAAAAAAAATGCTCTTATATCCCATCAAATATGGTGTTCATTCCATAGAAGTAGTAGTAGTAATTAGTAGTTTCTTTTATTATTTTTATTTTATTTTACTTGATTATTATAATAATGATGGTTTCAAATTTTGGCACAAGACCAGCAAGTTCGGTAGAGAGAGCAAGTCGATTACATTGACCCCAGTGTTCAACTGGTATTTATTTTATAGACCCCGGAAGGATAAAAGGCAAAGTCAGCCTCAGTGGAATTTGAACTCAGAACATAAAGTCGGAAGAAATGCCGCTAACAATTTGCCCGGCGTACTAACTATTCTGCCAGCTCACCGCCTTAATAACAGTGATGATAATAATAATAATAATGATTTCAGATTTAGGCACAAGGCTAGCTATTTCGGGGGAAGGGTTTTTAGTCAATTACATCGACCCCAGTGTTAAACTGGTACTTATTTTATCGACCCTGGAAGGATGAAAGGTAAAGTCAACCCTGGCGGAATTTGAACTCAGAATGTAAAGACGGACTAAATGCTGCTAAGCATTTTGCCTGGCATGCTAACGATTCTGCCAGCTCGCTGCCTTAATAACTGATAATAATAATAATAATCATCGATTTTATGATGGCATCTCTCTTCAAAGACAATGTATAAGTGTTCTGCTTTTGCTGAATGACCTGCACAAATGATTCGTTTATAGTGATCAAATGTATGTGCTGTACATTATCTCACTCCCTCCATCAAATCAACATTTCCTGAACAGGTGCACAAGTATACCACACATCAGATATCGACCGCGGCAGAATTTGAACTCAGAATGTAAAATGCTGGTAAACTATGGTCTCTGATTTTGGCTTGAGACCAGTAATTTTGTGAGGGTTAGGGTTAGTCGATACCATTGACCCCAGTACTTGACTGGTACTTTTTTTTTTTTATTGATCCTGAAAAAATGAAAGGCAAATTTGACCTCAGTGGGATTTGAACTCAGAACATGAAAAATGAGAAGTACCACAAGGTATTTTCCCCGACTCCCTAATTCTGCCATATCACCACCCTTGTTTGGGCAAGTAATGAAAAATTAATTAAGTTTGATTGAAAATTAATTAACATGTAATATTCTTAATGACAGGGTTGGACTGAAAGGGACTCTGCAGTAGCATGCAACCAGATGGGGTTAGCATATAACCCTCGGTTTGGTCAACCACAACAGAAAGCCTTGGCCCCTACTTCGACTCCAATCTTATTAAATTGGGTTTTATGTACAGATGAAGATACTGATTTGACCAAATGCTTATCCGAATCTGTTTCTCAAAAACCAATAGATTGTACCCATGACCAAGATGTTTTTATACATTGCCAAATTCCAACATGGTCAGGTAAGTTTCAGTTATTATTTTGGTCTTTATTTGTTTTTTTGTTGTCATCATCATCATCATCATCATCATCATCATTGTCTTAATGTATCCATGTTTTGCAAGGGTCAGATGGAATTCGTTGAAGCAGATTTTTTCTGGTTCGATGCCCATTTTGTCACTAATCCTCACTTGTTTCCAAGCAAGGTGTGGAGTGAGTGCCTAGCAGTCGCCTAGCAGTCGCCTAGCAGTCGCCGATCGACCAGCGGCTGAGGTATCAAGGAGGCAGGGGGGACAAGCGGAAGTGACCAGCGTATCAAGGCGAGGCAGCGGAAGTGCTCGACGGGGGGCCACGAGGCGGCAATAGCTTCACGGCCTTTTCAGTCGGGACGCGAATGAAGCAAGACGTGCTTAGGGGTCTAGGTCATAGCAGCTGCTAATCTTAGGGGTCGGTGTTGGGCCACGGACAAACGAGTTACCGGAAGGATTCAGGCTGTACCAGTCGATAAAGGTAGGTGCACTGTTTATAATCACCTGCACACCACACAAGGTAATATTTTCCTGTAGCCTGACATGTTAACATGCAAGAGTGGAAAGGAACGACACTGCTTGTATGATGGAGACACTCATTTATAACTATCACATGCTGTCAAAGCAAGGAGATGTAAGTACACACACACACACACACATACATGTAAAATAGTTGGCATTAGGAAGGGCATCCAGTGATAGAAACCATGTCAAAACAGACAGTAGAGCTTGGTGCAGTCTTCTGGTTTGCCAGACAGTTCCTATGAAACCCATGCCTGTATAGGTTGGCAGATGTTAAATGATAATGATGATATATATCTTTATCTATATAATACACTTAATGTATGTAAATTGTTGAAAAGTCAGAGGCTGTACTGGTTGTCTTGGAAAAGATACTTTTTAGAGATGCTGTATTTTAAAAAGTACATTATACATCAGAGCCAGATGAAAAGAAATCATCCCAGAAGTGGCCGCAAGAGTGACAAATATGCATTTCATCGTTTTTGAGGCTTGTCAGTGTTTTGCAATCAGGTTACTTTGGACATGATCATCTCAGCCAGTCTGAAGGATATAGAAATAGTGAATAAACAATTCATGGGCTCTGCAAAGAGGCTGCTAGGCTGGTCATACATTAATGGGCTCAGCAAAGAGGATGCTAGGCTGGCTATATATAAACAGGCTCTGCGAAGGGGCTGCTAGGCCGGTTATATATTTATGGACTCAGCGAAGGCGCTACTAAGCTGCTTATATAGTTACATGCAGCGAGAATGGGCCGCTAGGCTGGCTACATATTCATGGGCTCAGCTGGTCATATATTTAAAAAATTTAATCTAGAACTGCTTCTATTTCATAATTTGAATTTTGTTGTTGTTGTTGTTGTGGTCAGTCTTGACCCAGCACACCTGTTAAATAAAGGGTGTTGGTTGTTATTATTGTTGTTTGTGTTTAACTTCACCTTGATCCTGATCCAACATACAGGTGTCCAAAGGCGTTCCAGCCGTGACCACCCTGTCAGATTCCTATATGCAGGGAACCAAGGACCATATTATTCAACGTCATTTATTTTTGAGAGAGAGAGAGAGAGAGAGAGAGAGAGAGAGAGAGAGAGAGAGAGAATTGGCTGTCGATTGTGTGGGTGGCTCATGGGAATGGTCAATGTGCAGCCATTGTGAGCAGCAGAACTCCATTAGTTGTAGAGGTACTCTAGTGTTGTGTAGCATTAATCCATTGTTGTGGAGCAGTACTCTATTGTAAGTACAAGTACTCTATTGACAAGTGTAGAGAGTCAACAGCTGTTCATGGCTTAAATATTTTCATGGCCCTAAAGAGGGTCAGTGTTTGTGATGTAGTTTTAACTCTGTCTTTTCAGGTTGCCAGAGGTTTGGCCTTACACTTGTAGCAAATTTGTGGGTATGAAATGTGTGTTATGAAGGCATGTGACCTAGTGGTTAGGGTATAGGGGTTCACAATCATAAGGTTATGAGTTCGATTCCTGGACTGATCGGCACATTGTGTCCTGGAGCAAGGCACTTCACTCCACATTAACTCCAGTCTGTTCAATTGAATTATGTAGCAACATAGTGCTGGAGTAGCCCTATCCTCTCTTCCCCACTCTAGATATAATATCCTGAATATTCTTCAGGCTTAAGGGTGAGATGTTCCTGAGAGGGTGTCTGTAACTCCTCATGACTACACAGGCCCCTTAAACAATTTGTGAAAGCATAGTACATATTTCCAGGTTACACTTGCTTGTGAGTGATGGCCATGGTTTGGTTAAGTAAGATTAAATAGTGTGTGGAAACAGACAGATCTCCATTCAGCTGTTTCTTGGTGGGGTGAGTTCTCCAAGATATGTTTAAGACTGCTCTTAACATTCGGGTGTAAGTTCCATCTAAATTAGATTCCAGTTTTTTGGTAAGTGTCCAAACTGTTGCTCTATATAAAAGGACTGACTATTGTTGCATGGAAATAATTCCTCTTAAGGTTGTCTGACAAGGTTGATTTCCAGACAACATCCACAGTGTTTGGAACTGACTATGCTTTGGCTGTCCGAGTTTTTACATTCTTTTCAGTTGAGGCTATCTCAGAACCACTTTATGGGACATTACTGATGAGCTAAACAAGAGCTGGCATGTGATCTACTGCTATGGATGCCAAAGCATGGCTGTTCTTGAGCTGGTCGTCTGAACACTATGTAGATCAACTCACCAGGGACACAGGATGTCTCCCTGAAGACCTCCCTCAACTAATGCAGGATTGAGATGGATGGCATGTGCAGGTTAAAAATGTCCAAGGAAGCTCACCAGATGATGAAATTTTGTGTTGTATCAATTCGAAATTTGAGTGATCCTGTTTTGAGAGCCAGTATTGGTTGCAGTTGCTGCTGTTGTTTAGCTCCAGGTCAGCTCTGATGCGGCAGACCAAGGATCAAAAAGAATCTAGCTTTCATTCAGGAACAGTGTATCTAGTGTTACATTATCCAATGTGCCATTCTATTTTTAAAACAGTAATGTGTGATTTGAAAATTTCATTCCTTCAAATCTGTCATGTTGAGCGACTACATATTGGTTCCGTCATTGGCTTGATGTGTTGTTGTTGGTGCTGAAATAATGATGATTCTGATGTGTGTGGATTAAGGTTATCCCTATTTATTTTAAAATTATTTTTCAGGTATCACTCTGGCAGCAGTTCCGAAGATCAAAAATAGACAGGAGACCCAACTTCGAAGTATTATAATCGATAGGGCTGGCATGCATGATTACTCCAGCATGCTTTTCTCATCTGCATTACAGATTGACTACAACTACTATGACATTAGCAATGTTACGGTGACGGAATCCAGTGCTGATGGAATCTATGTTAGATTTAACCACCCATACACCAACAACCGAATGGAACACTGTAACGTGTACAGGAGTCAGGGTAATGGTCTCGTTACGAAATACCCCTTTTTAGAAACTGCGTACAGCACATTCCGTGACAATGCCCTCAGTGGTTTCACCTATGATCCATTCTTCACAGAAGCCGAAGCAATTAGTGTACGTAACTTCATGAGATCTGATCAGGTGACCGTTCTAAAGGAAAGTAGCACTTTCAGTCTCACACAAGAAACCACCCTGTTTATAACTGAACCACAAAAGTTCACAATGAATAAAGTATTCAATTATCACATGAAATCGGCAAATCATCAGTTAAGACCAACCATCCAAATCTTGAATTATAATCCTATGACCAGTATTGAAAAGGTAACGGTGATCGAAAATAGGAAGAACTATCATATTGATGAGGATCTTATTGATTTTCCTCTCATGTCTTCGGCAAATCTTCTCACTGTTGTACTTAATGTATCCGGAACAATGAGTGGACGACTCACATTTGTCATTGTATTGGGTAAGTATTTTTTATAGTGAAGATCGTGGTGGTGGTAGTGGTGGTGATTGAAGCACAATGAGGGTGGTAGTAATGGTGATTGTTGTGGTGGTGTTGGTGAAAGTAGTGATGGCTGTAGTGGTGATAATGCTGGGGCACTCCCTTGAAGGTTTTAGTCAAACAAATTGACCCGAGTACTTATTTTGTTGATCCCTTTTTGCTGGACTGGTAAGTTACAGTGATATAAACAAACCAGCACCAGTTGTTAAGCAATATGGGGGACAAACACAAATACAAAACATACAACCATAGATACATACATATATATATAGTTGAATAGAATTTGGCTAAAAATCTTATAGTATGCTATACAAAGCTTGTCCACAGGTATTGGCTACCAGATGTCATCATACAGTGAGAATACTCTTGTTACTGGATATACATCTGGAATTCCATAGCATCATCAAAGAGATGAATAAGAGAAGGATATGAGGAAACAAAGACTGGCTAATCAGATCAGACAAATTAAGATAAAAAATTGGATACAAAAGATTATTATTACCATTATTATTATTAAGGTGGTGAGCTGGCAGAGTTGTTACTGCTCCGGGAGAAATACTTAAAGGCAATTTTTCCAACTTTACATTCCGAGTTCAAATGCCGCTAGGGTCGACTTTGTCCTTCATCCTTCCGGGGTCGATAAAGTGAGTACCAGTTATGAACTGGGGGTCAATGAAATCGACTACTCCCCTCTCCCAAAATTTGAGGCCTTGTGCCCAGTATAGAAGGGATTATTATTATTATTAAGGCGGCGAGCTGGCAGAATCGTTAGCATGCTGGGCAAAATGCTTAGCGCCATTTAATCCGTCTCTACGTACTGAGTTCAAATTCCACTGGGGTCGACTTTGCCTTTCATCCTTCTGGGGTCAATAAAATAAGTACCAGTTGAACACTGGGGTCGATGTAATTGACTCCCCCCTCAATCGACTAAAACCCCTTCCCCTAAATCTGAAACCATTATTTATTATTATGTTTATGAGTTTTTCTTCTTTCAATTTTGTTTCCATTTCTTGCCGAGTGTCTTCCTGACTCCTAGGGCAAAGAAACTCATTGTATACATTGGTAGGCCATTAAACTAAACACACTGGTTTGTTCGTTTTTAGGGTGAGATGAAGTTATGTGGGGGAAAAAAAATATTGGAGAGAAACAAAATAAAATTAAAATACATGGGTAGTAACAGTTCTAACATCGACAATGCTCTTCTCAATATGTGTGACGTACCAGTTATTATTATTATTATTATTATTATTATTTTTGTTGTCTGGCCCTGGCGTCCACATGTTCGAAGTTCCATAAATTTTTGCAAAATTTGTTGTTACATTGTATTTAATTTTCAATTTTATTGAACTGTTTCATTTATAACCCAGCTCGCTGCAAGTGGGGCTAGCTGGGCGTGTAAAAATTTCACCCTTTAAGGGTGAATTTTGAGTTTTAATAACTCAAAATTCGAAAAAAATTCTATTAAAAAATTAACATAGCTTCCCAAATCGAGGGTACGCATGGCTGTTGGAATAGCCATTTCAACATTTTGTTCCCTTCACTACCTAATATAGTTGAAAGGGAAAGTGAGAGCAGCACCAGCAGCAACATGAACAACAATAACATCACCACCAACAACAACACCGACAAAAGCATAAAGGAGGGAACGGATGAAACCAGCAGCACCATTACCACCACTACCACCACCATCACAAAATCCAACCAAAGCAACAACAACAATAACTAAAAAGAAAAAATAATTTTTTGCTGCCAAACACCACCTGCAGACAGCGAAAAATAAGAAAACCAGAATTACTTCAGCATTTTCTAAACCAACGCAGAGCCGTTTCGCTTCCATGTGTTGCCCCACAGAGGAGGTGGAGTTGACAAAACCCATCTAAACAGGAGTGGCAGTCCATCGTGAAGATCGCCCTGCCATGAAGGTCGCCCTTGGTCGGGAAGAGCAGGCAGTGTTTCTTTGTCTGGTGGCCTCAACGAAAGAGGTTGTGTGCTGGACCAGGTTGAATGGGCTGACGACAGACACTTTCCTCTTTGGTCAAGCCCTCATCAACTTTTTCAAGTTCTACTTGAAAAGGAAAGTGAGGGTAGAGAGGGAAGTGCTGCCTCCCAGCAATTTTGTGAAAAGGTGGGTGAATGTGACGCGAATGGCCCGAGTGAACGGGCCTGTTCTAATTATGCGGCTTTAGAAAAAGGGTAGATGTAAAGGAGAGGGCACTTGCCCTAGAGGTCAGAGTGATCGTTTTTGTGGGGTTTTCGCGAGCAGCCCTTGGAAGTTTCCCTCTTTTGGGGATTTTAATTGTTATATTTTTCATTTTTATTGTTTTTAACCCCTCTTTTTTGTATTGTATTAACCTGTATCGTACAATCATTTATATGAACCCTCAGTGGTAAATAAAGAAAATATTATTTATCTAGAATTACATCATTCAAAGTTTCCTTCCTTCATTTTTAAAAAGGTAGGATGTGATTTGAAGCAGACTTGGCTGTTATTTCTTGCAACTTCGCAAAGGCTCTCTTATTGGTTTGCTGTAATGCCAACGTAATCAATATATAGATAATTGTGGAACACTGGTCCTCGGGGGTTATTATTAAATTGTAGACTTGACCTACATTGGCCAAAACGCACACAAGCTTCGGCGCAAGTGTTTTCCGTGTACTTCATACGCATTCCTTAAATAACACGATATCATATTCAACGAAGACACTAGCAAGCACAGCACAATGAAATCATTTAGAGTGAAAACAGAATAACCAGAAGAAACCCGGAATCTAGAGAATCTGATCGTTGGTCTACGGCGTCGAAGTTAATACCCCACTCTAAAAAGACGTGATGTAAATTACAAACAATAAACAAAGTCAGTCGGCTTAATTAACCAACTTTGTAAATATTATTATTGTTGTTTTTAAACATATTTCCCCCTTAGCCCAGAAAGAGGTAATCGTAATATGTTGTTAAAATCGTCTTTTATTGTTAACCGCTTCGTAGGGGTAATGAATCGACATTCACTCATGCAGAAAAGGATGAAGACAACAACCTGAACACTATACATGGTAATATTGCTCTAAGCAGCAGCAATTGTATGTTAACCTCTTAACCCCGTCTCTCTCTCTCTCTCTCTCTCTCTCTCTCTCTCTCTCTCTCTCTCTCTCTCACGCATCTCTATACAAACAAATACGCTCGAACAGAAGCTGAAATAGCAGCCAAATCTCCCTCAATTCGATACATTCTGCCAATTTTAAAAGAGAGAAAATAGGGGACACATTTGATACACTAAGTCTGAAAAAATATATATATTTAAAAAAAAGACGAAATTGTCACGAAAAGATCACTTTTGATGGTAGACCAACCTGCATGATTAGAGCTGTCTTGTATCTTAAATAGCAACACACAAAGACGCGCGTGCGCACACACAAACACACACAGATAGAGCACCCACTATCTTAAAACGAGGAATTGCTTTGCTCTGCCCAGGTTACTTTTCTCGCTGTGCAGTGCACCATGTCACCCATTCAGAGATTGCCTCAGTGACTTTGACAACAACATCCAGCGCTGTGCTGAACTGATCTGCAATGTCAGTTTTGACAGTGCTGGCTGGCAACAGGCCAAACTGCCGATCAGATTCAGCAGTCTTGGTTTGCGATCAGAAGTGGACCTACCTCTCCTCGGTCCCTTCCAGCCACAACCTCCTTGGTGACATACTCCATGGGTTAGCTGAAATGGATGTGGCCCTGGTACCTGAGTCCATCCTTGCTGATGGGCTCACAGTCCCCCAGATTACGAATGTCCAACGCAACTGGTACGATATCCGATGCAAGTCCACCCTCGAGCAGCTAGAGACATCACTTGACCAGCACCACCTCACCTGCCTCCATTCTGCCTTGCAGACAAATAGTGGCGCATGGCACAATTCGGTGCCCTCCTCATCTACTGGTACCCTTCTAGATGATGAGTTCACTCGCATCAGGGTGGTCCAATGCCTCAGTCTCCACATGTGCAAGCTACACAAATATCGCCGCAGAGCTGTAGTAGACGAATTCAGCCTGCATCCTTAGCGCGGGCTGATTCCCACAACACGCTGCTCTGAATGACGTGGCTGGCTTCCCATCTCAACCGCAAGGACAGTAAGCGCCCCGACAGGATAACCCTCTTCCCATTCGAGGGAGGCAGATCCCTAGTCTGGGACATGATGTGCAGTGACACGTTCTCCGGCATCAACCTCACGGTATCTGCCACAGACCCTGGTGTCGCGGCCCATAACGTGGAAGTGAGGAAAGTCAACTAGTACAGGAGCCTGGCTGGCCGCTATCACTTTATGCCAGTAGCTGTCGAGATGTCAGATGTTCTTCAACCTCATACCACTGATTTTCTCCGCAAAGTAGGAATAGCGGCAGCTCACCGGAGAAATGAGCCCCGTGAGGTGGAGTGGCTACTGCAGAGTGTCGTTGGCCATTCTCTGTGGCAACGCCTTCGTGGTCATTACTGCAGGGTTTAACTGAATACCCCTCTTGTTCTGGGCTGTGCCCCCCACATACACACACCCTGCATTTATATTTTGGCAATTTTTTAAGTTATTGAACAGAATGTAATTTCATTAGCTTTGTTACTGATATTGTTACTGTAATTTTTCTTTAGCCTCAGGTTAAAAACAGCCCAGCTGTAACTATCATTCCAGGGTGTAATTTGAGTGAGATTTGGCTGCCATTTGTGACAAGTTGAATGAGTGTATGCCCTATGGTTTTATTTTTTTGTGTGCATCACCTATGGCCCAGTTAACAGAAGTGAGTCACTGATATCATACATCATGCCAGCATGGAAAACAAACATTAAAGGATGATGATGATGATGATGATGACATCCCTCATACAACTGAAACCCCACAACCACCAAAACTATCAAGTGGTTCACTCACATTTGGGCTTCAGGGTTGTAAGCAAAGAATGATTACAGATAGCACTTGCAAGAAAGTCACTCACCGTTGATCCCTAACCAGGGATAGTGACAGTACCAGTGTTTTCTGACAGCCTGGACAAGGTCAGAAAACTATTAACAAAGTTAACAGAACTACAAAAGCATTCCAGCTGTGACCATCTTGACTTTTTAGGGTGTATGTTTAAGACTACATTGTCTAATGTGTCCTTTTTTAAACCATTTTACTGTGGAAATCAGGTAGATCCTTTCAAAATTTCAATACCCTTAACTGTGGAAGCAGTTTTATATACCAAACTATTTTTTGTTGAGAAATATATCTGGAACTACTTTCTGTTGAAATATATCAAAATTATTGAGGTAACGTGACTTGCAGAAAATACCAATTCTACTAATTTTATTTTTCGGTAAATATTTAACATCATTACTGGAATACCCATGAAATCTAATTTCACAGTGAGAGGATTAAGATGATAGAGTGAATTTTGAAAGAAATTTGGTTGCTAGTTTTAGCAGGTCAGGTACACAGGTAGATGCTACCTCATTAACTCGACGATGATGATGCTTTCCTCCAAGGCCGTAGCATGCCTCATGAGAACATGGACCTCCATCTGGAAAGTTCCACTCCAAGGTGAAGAGTCTTTTTATGAAAGATAAGTGGTTCTTCATGCATAAAAGTTTCCTCTCTCTATGCTAGCAATGTGGTTCAGGTAAAAAAAAAAAAAAAAGGCATTGCTGCCATCCAAAAGCGAATAATTGGAACTGATATACTTGCGTAGAAAAATGGACATTAAAGGATGGTTAATAAAGAAGATTAATTATGTTAATGAGCCAAAGAGATAAAATATATAAATAAAACCATGACAAGACACTACAATAAAAATTATTTGTGCTTCTCAGTAACTTTGAATGAAATCTGATCGTTGCAATGGAAAATAGCAAAAATATACATTATGCAGTAATTGATGTAGGTCAGACACAGTAACAGAGAGTTAGGGCACCTGTTAAACTCAGAAATCATTCAGTAATAAACAAACTAGAAAATATCTAACTAATGGTAACATCATTCTTAAGTTGTACCAGTTTTTCTTTTCCTTTTTTCATCTTGCAAATTACTTGGCGACCCCACTAGTGCTGGTGGAATGAAAAATAGCACTCAATACACACTGTAATGTGGTTAGCATTAGGAAGGGCATCCAGCTGTAGAAACCATGCCAAAGCTGACATGGCCCTGGGGCTCATCAAATCCTGTCAAACCGTCCAATGCATACCAGCATGAAAAATGGACATTAAATGATGGTGATGATGATGTGCTTAAGTGCCAAACAACCAACATTAACAGCACTTATAATACTCCCCTGCTTATGTTTTTAGCTGTTAACCCTTTTGATACCAACCCACTCCTGGTTCTCTGATCAAACTTCTTATCTTAAAGAAATCTAAATTAAAACCTTCCATCAAAATTTCATATAAATTTATGTTCCAAATATCAGCTTTATAATGAGTTATTTTACAAAATAAATGGAAACAAAGGCAATATATTTCCATAAAAATCATCACTTAATGTCCATTTTCCATGCTGGCATGGGTTGGATGGTTTGACAGGAGCTGCACCAAGCTCCAATTGTCTGTTTTCTACAGCTGAATGCCCTTCTGAATGCCAATCACTTTACAGAGTGTACTGGGTGCTTTTTACATGGCACCGGCATGAGTGGTTTTTATGTGACACTAGCACAGGAAATATGATAGCAAAATGGTTAAACTTCCTTAGAGGGAGTTTTTGTCTGTTAGATGCACAGATTCAAACCTATCAGTGGATCTGCTGTTCTTCTTTAAGGACTGAATCATAACTATCAGAATTAGTGATGTATCAGACAAAATACCTTGTGTCTTTTCATTATATCTCTTTAAATTTTGAGGTCCCAAGCAATCCCACTCATGGTCTGCTTTAACCTTCATCACTCTTAGGTCAATAAAACTCCTGTCTACAAATACTTTGGTTGATATCTATCTATCTAGGGCGCGTAAAATTCCCGAGATCCATGGACGAGTTCTCTCCAGCGGTCTCTGTCCTTCATCATTGCCGCCATGTCCTGCGTCT
>JAOPUL010001697.1:23484456-23499570 GCA_027564515.1 Octopus rubescens
GGGGGATCAACCAAAAATGTCGTTCCAGCTCCTGTCCAACGCTGCCTTGAACTGGTTGACGGTCGGCAAGTCGATGAAACTTTAAATCCAGTTATAGCTAAGTACAGTAATATCTCAGTTAGTACTTTTAGATAAGACCCCAAAACTGCACTGCTAAATGAATCAGCGCTATATGAAGTCATTCTAACATAACTTAAATAGTCTTACGCTCTTTTTAATTACGCTATTTTTGATAGTGATTCGAGATGCATTCCAGAGTTTTGAGACTCTTTTAGGATAGGCAGTTATAACTGTCCTACATTGTTGTAATTTTAGTATATTATTACTACACATCTAATAAGCTGACCTGCCAACTTTTTTATTCTAAATTTATGGAGGCGGATGTAACAGCACTTTGGACATACTAAACACTGTTTGTCACAATTCCCTCATGGTAGCCAACTACTCGGCAGAGATGGGCATCAAAAATTGTCCCTCAGCCTCCATACATTCCAGACCTTGCTCCCTGTTACTTTTTGGTTGTATCCCAAGTTAAAGGAGAACATTAGGGGTAGTCGCTTTGAGGACATTGAGCAGCTGTGACAAGGATCCTAGACACCTTCACTTTGGATGATTTCCATGGGCCCTTCACAAAGTGGCTGGAATGTTACAACAAATGCATTGAAGTCAGAGGATCCTACATTGAAGATTTGTACTTCTTTGAAATTAATAAATTTCTCTCCTGAATAAGTCTTAAAACTTCTTGAAAGCATTCCGTACGAACGCAAATAAGTATGATAGATTGGAAAATCCAGAAACTCATTGTCGCACTTTCAAGTATGTAATAACTGGAGATAACCTCACATAATGTAATGTGAACCAAAGATAATATTGGTTTCAATTTTTTTAGAACAAGGCCAGCAAGTTCGGGGGAGGAGCTAAGTCGATTACATCGACTCCAGGACTCAACAGGTACTTATTTTATCGACCCCGAAATTGTGAAAGATAAAGTCGACCTCGCAGAATTTGAACTCAGAACGTAAAGACGGGCGAAATGCCATTAAGTGTTTTGCCCGGTGTGCTAATGATTCTGCCAGCTTGCCGCCTTAATATTCCATTCTATACTGGGCACGAAGGCCTGGAATTTTGGGGAAGGGGAGTAGTCGATTTTATCGACCCCCAGTTCGTAACTGGTACTCAATAATAATGGTTTCTGATTTAGACACAAGGTCAGTCATTTTGAGGGGTGGGGGTTAGTTGATACCATTGACTAGTACTTTCCTTGATCAACCTCAGAGAGATGAAATACAAGGTTAACATTGGTAGGATTTGAACTCAGAACATTAAATTCAAATCATGTCACGCTCAACTTTGCTTTTTTTTCCTTCTTGGGTCAATGAAATAAAGCATCAGTTAAGTTCTGAAGTTGATTTTATTTTGCAGTGTTAGTAAATCTACACTAAAAAATAAATACTCATTGTCAATAACTCAAATTAAAGATATTAAATTATTGAAAGTAATTTGAAATGAAAGCCTGCAATTTATAGAAATAAACATTAATTTCACTGTGTGTGTATACATACACACACATGTTGTTCTCTGTAACTTAATGCAATAAAGTGTACCCTGATGATCTGTTCTGGTTAAGTATCCAAATCCACATGGAACATACAAAGCAAGGTTCTTAATAACCATAATGGTGAAGCGTATGTAGGAACTAATAATATAGACTTTCTCCCATATATATGTATGTATAAACAAATATATATATGCTGTACTATGCCCAGCGGTGTAGTTCTTAAATTATTTGCTTTTCTTGAAGAATAAAATATGTACTGGCTTTGCTCTGATATATTTTGCTTGTTCTCTTTTTTTTTTTTTTAGTACATCTCATATTTTGTCCAGAACCAGCTTATGCTGGCCCAGAGAATCTCACTTATTTCCGTGGATCACATTTACCAGTAAGTGTTTGAAAATAAATTTTTCCTCATAATTATCATACAATATATAAACACTAACACGCTTTGTGTTAATTACTAAATACTAACTTATATTCGGCTCTTTACATCTTGACAGACGGTCTAAGCAGCAGAGAATGTCTTAAGTACTCATATTCTTCTTCCTGCAGCTTCTCTCATGACTGATCCTTCCTATATTTGATAAGCATTTTCTGCTGCAAAATCTGCAAGTAAGGAAGGTGCTGCAGGACTACGGTGGATTTTCTTTCTTCCTTTGGCATTTTGTTTTGAGGGCCAGGATATTTTCTTCCTCAAGCTGTTTGACTCCTTTGCTCACTGAGGTTTTCCATGCTGTTCTGTTCTCAGCTAACTTTTCTCAAGTCTTTGCTTTGATGTGGCACTTGGTCAGTCTGCTCTTGCATGTTTCTTAAATCTCAGCTTTAAATCTCATTAAATCTCAGCTTTAAATCTCATTAAATCTCAGCTTTAGTTGTCCTCTGGATCTGCTATCCTGGGCCAACTCACCATACAACAGCTAGATATAAGGTAATCAAGATATGTTTTAGCCAGATTGCTTATAGAATTCAGAGCTTCAGCTGGCTGAGTCAGTACAGTTTTGGACATAAGATATGTTGATGAGCTCATCTATCCAGCTTTACATGGTTGCCCTGAATGGTACAGCTTCCTGATATAAGCAATCAAAGCACTGTACGAAAATACTGTTTTGCAAGCTTGTAGTGCTGAATTCAAGTTCTCTCTTGTGCATTGCTGGAAAAAGATGGGTTCCACCATGTTGAGTTACTGCATTCAGTACCATCATGAGCATCTACATCAGTGGTTCTCAACCGGGGTCCATGCAACAAAATAATAAATTGGGGATTCACAATAGTATTTTAAGAGCCCCTGAAAATATTTTGCTTTAGATGTATGTATTGCAAGAAACAGCTAGGTTTCTTTCTCTAACATTTTACAGAGTTCAACATGCACAAGTTAATGTGTGAAAAACAAAATGGGAATTTTGAAACAAGTTTCTATTAAACTAATTTTTAAACATCAAATAGCTATGCGGGTCCACCAGAATAAAATAGTAACCAAAGAGGTCCATAGATCAAAGATAGTTGAGAACCCCTGGTCTACATGGTTGAAATAGTGGCCAAGTTTCTCTCAATTTCATTGTCTTAAAAAAAAAAAACTCATTAGATAATATAGTCCTAGTTATCTGTAAAAAATATATTTAATATTCAACAAAAAGCCTTTACAGACATTTTCTTTATTTATATAAAGAATAATTAGGAAAATACTACAAATTAGATTACATGTTTGTAATATCAGTGGTTTTCATACGTGTAATTCTCTCAGCTGTAAAAGTAACAGAGAATATGGAGTCATATTTGTTTAAACATTAGTAGATTGAAACAAGAGCACCTTGCTTTCAAGTGCAACATAGTGGCAGAAAGCTTATGATAACCTTATAGCAATTTCTTTTATCAAAATTAGTTTCATTCTGTGCTATTTCCTTTTGACATTTTAGTGATGTGAGCCTAGTGGTTAGGGTGTTGGGCTCACAATTGTTAGGTCATAGGTTCGATTCTTGGATCAGATAGCATATTGTGTCCTTGAGCAAGGCACATCATTTCACATTGCTCTGGAACACTCAGCTGAAAATGAATGCTAATGGCACCTGGTGGTGGTGGGGCACTCCTGTGATGGACTGGTATCCTATCACAGGGATGGGTCTTGTTCTTTTAAGTCTGAACACCAGCCTCATCTAGGCTTGAGGAAAAGACATGTAATTATGATTTTAGTGAAGTTTTATTTTTGAATCAATTTCTTAAGTTTTTTTCTGTTTTATTTTTATAGGATGAAATTGAACGAGATAAAAGAATTTCATGGGTGATTGCTTTCTATGCTGCATGGTCACCAGCTTGTATCACCTTTGCTCCAATATTTGCTGAAGTTTCATCTGAGTAAGTGATTAAAATTGATAGAAATAATATTCATTAAAATTATTTCATGTTTTTAACATCATATATATAACAAATAAACAGTAATTAAATATCAAGTACCCCAGTTATTTAACAACAACCTTGGGTACCTTTTTGAATTCCATCTGTCTAACACTCGTGGACATGCTTACAAAATCAAAAAACAACACAGTACCCATGACTTTCGGAAACATGTTTTCATGCTCAGAATTGCTGAAGCATGGAATAAATTACCTGCATCGAGACACTACATCCTTCAAAACTTCCATGCTTACTGAAATTCGCCAACAGTACACCTGATGTCCTCAACCCCTATTTCTTCATTTTGAAAACTTATTCACTTCCTGTGCATATTCTATGTACTGTTCATGCAGTTTTGGTTACTTTTTCTGATGAGTTGTACTGCACCTGAGCACTGTAGCATGCCGGGAGAAATGTTTAGCGGCAATTTTTCTGACTTAATGTTCTGAGTTCAAATTCCGCCAAAGTTGACTTTGCCTTTCATCCTTCCGGGGTTGATAAAATCGACTACTCCTCTCCCCCAAAATTTCAGATCTTCGTGCCTAGTGTAGAAAGGATTATTATTATTATATTTAAGGCGGCGAGCTGGCAGAATCGTTAGCACGCCAGGAAAAATGCTTAGTGGCATTTCTTTCGACTTTACGTTCTGAGTTCAAATGCTGCCGAGGTCGACTTTGCCTTTCATCATTTTGGGGTCGATAAAATAAGTACCAGTTGAGTACTGGAGTCAATTGAATCGACTATCCCCATCCCTGAAAATTTCAGGCCTTGTGACCAGTATAGAAAGGATTATTATTATTATATTTAAACATATTTTCGTTAATTTGCTTGCTTTTGTTTTCTTCTTCCAGATACAGCCTGCCAAATTTAAAATTTGGAAAACTTGATGGATCTCGCTATCCTGATGTTGCTAAAAAGTTAGTTTATTTGATTTTGTTTTAGATATTGTATTTCTAATCTTTATAATTTAGGTTTAGTAGTTTTTATATATTTTTTTCTCTAGATCAAAATATTTGTGTATATTTTCTGCTCAGAAGTTTTCTTCCCAACCATGTAGATTTGAGTTCAGTCCCACTGTGTGGCACCTTGGACAAATGTCTTCTATTTTAGCCCTGGGCTAACCAAAGCCTTGTGAGTGGATTTGGTAGGCAAACAGAAAGAAGCCTATCGTGTATGTGTTTGTCCTCCTCTTCTTGACATTGTATGATAGTTGTAAATAATAATTGTTGTGGTGGTGGTGGTAGTTGTTTTCTCTAAATCCAATATTTGCAGTTTTTTTTTTGGTTTGTAGTCTGGTAGTTGCTAAGATAACTAAGTGCAGATGATGATGGCTTGTGAGGTGTGCAAGCCATATACAAAGATGTTGTTAGCAACAAGTTCAGCAATGATTGTGGTATGAAGGTAGGTGTTCATCAGGGCTTGGTTCTAAACTCCCCTGCTGCTTATGGGAACATCTCTATGCTGAAGACCTAGTTCTTATAGCTGAATCAGAGAAGAAATTCCAAAGGTGGAAACAACACCCAGGATCAAAAAGCCTTAAAATAATTTAATAGAGCTTTAGTTACTGACAAAAAGATTCTCTCTTTGACTGAAGGGCAGGTTGTTTGATGCTTGTGTACAAAATGCAATATTGCATGATATTGAATGTAGAAGCTGAAAAGAAATGAGGTGAGTGGCTCTGCTAGATGTGTACTGTTAATGTTTGTGAATAATGGAGCACAAATGAACAGAGAAAAACTGGGTACAAGAGGATTCAGATGTGTGTAAGAGAGAAGAGTGCACTGGAATGGACATGTGATGTGCATGGAGGATGACATTGGAGTAAAGAAGTGTTAAGTGATCCAAGAGAAGACTAAAGAAGACAATGAGGGAAGTGATGGGGGTATAATCTTGGGAGGTGGAACCTCATAGATTTCTACAAAAAGTGTGTTGAAGACATGTCCAACCCATGCAAGCACTGAAAAAAAAAAAGCACCTAAAATGATGATTGTTTTTTAATCCTACAAATTGAAGCAACTTATTGAAGCATATTTCTCTAAAGTAGCCAAATTGTGTTGAAATTTGTCTTGAGAAAATGAATATTCTTTTACGTTTGATATGGCTCCTAGATGTTTTCATTATCTTTAGCTGTTGATAACTGAGTTAGGTCTTATTTTATTTTAATGTTTATGCACATCCACATTATAGAAGACAAGAAATATCACCATATTTAAATAGATACCTGAAATAAAAACATAAATTTTTACTTCTTTACACGATCAAGCCAAAATATAGCAAAAAGGCTCTAAATTTTCAACTTAGGTAAAATGTTTGTGTTTGTTCTTAATATGTTGGTTAAACAATTCAATTTTAGCTGTGTAATATGATGATGAGCTTAATTTGCTTAGTTATAGCAATTTCTTGATGTTAACACTTATGGTGGAATAGCAGAATTGATAGAGCATTGGACAAAATGGTTTAGAGTTGTAAAAATCAAGTGAATGTTGGACAAAATGCCTTGCAATATTTGAATTTGTCCATTTACTTTCTAGTTTGATTAAAGTCAACATTTCCTTTCATCTTTCTATGGGTTGGTAAAATAAATACCAATCAAGTACTAGGGGGGATGATATAATGAACTGTTTTCTCTGCCCTACAAAATAGTGTCTTGTCTCTTACAAATCTGTAATAAAAAAAAAAATGAATTATTGTAAACTTAAATGAGCTTAGATTATAATCCATGGACATTAAATGATGATGATGATATAGTCTGAAGACCATTTTGAAACAATGTTTTATAACTTAATAATTACAAGCTTATCATCATCATCATTTTAACATCCACTTTTCCATTCTCATAAGTCAGACTGAATGTTTTGAGGCAGATTTTTTTTATGGCCATATGCCCTTTCTGTTGCCAACCCATACCTGTTTTTAAGCAAGGTACTATTTTGCTATGAGAGGTTTTCATGGAAGATTAGACAAAAAGGTTACCACTTGCATGAGTAACACTTGTTTACAACTATCACACAATGCCAAGGGAAGGGCACAGCAACACACACACATGTATCATCATCCTCCTTTAACGTCCGTTTTCCACGCTGGCATGGGTCGGACGGTTTGACTGGAGCTGGCAAGCCGGAGGGCTGCACCAGGTTCCAGTCTGATTTGGCTTGGTTTCTATGGCTGGATGCCTTCTTAATGCCAACCACTTTACAGTGTGTGCTGGGTGCTTTAATGTGCCACTGGCACCGGACTCTTGGCACTAGTGCTTTTTACTTGGTACCAGCACTGGATTCTCGACGCGGCTGCTTCTTGCAACACGATCTCTTGACGCAGCCACTTCTTGCAACAGGGTTCTCAATGCGACCGCTTCTTGCAACAAGGCTCTCGACGCGACTGCTTCTTGCAACAGGACTCAACATATATATATATATATATATATATATATATCAATGTTTCACGAATTGGCACATGTATAGTTTGTGTGGTTAAGAATTCATCTTTGCAATCACACACATACTATCTTGACAGATTGTATATAAATCTGAGGGGATATTTTGAATTATTCATCTAGGGGTGTAGATTTAACAATAATTATAAGGCAACATTATGAGAACGAAAATCAAAATTCAACTGCTCAAGTTGGTTTCTAGTTCATGAAATTCAGCTTTGCTTCTTACTATGTGGAGTTCAGTTATGCTTCTTACTTTCTGGAGTACAAGGGTCTTCTGCAGCCTGCTGGAGAAATGAGCCCCGCGAGATGGAGTGGCTACTGCAGCAAGTGTCGCTAGCCATTCTCCGTGGTAACGCCACCGCGGTCATTACCGTGGGGCGCGACTGAATACCCCTCCCCTGTCCTGGGACCCGTACCACCCCCACCCTTTTTTCTTCTCTACATTTCTTCTTTCTGTGTTTTTTTTTTCTTTTTCTCTTTTTTTCTTTCTTTCTTTCACAATTAAAGAAATAAGAAAAGAAATTCATGAAACTTACATTATCTTATGTTTGCAGAACTGTATCTGTTAAATAAAATGTATACTTCATTTGTACTAGCTTCTAATAATGGCTATGAATAGATAATGAAATCCAATTGGTTAAACAGCCAGCTGTCTTCACAACAATTTCCTCTGGCTTCCTGTCCTGCTTGCTTAATGTCATTTATCACTTAACAGATTTCTATATGAGCTTAGTATTGTCTTTACAGACACACACATACATATGAAATTTTATATGAACTGTAACCATCAGTCTGGAAATAGTCCATTGCATTTTGGCTATTTATTAACCATTCATTTTTTTTCTTTTTCTTTTTTCCAGTATCAAATTACATCCACATTAAAGTCTTTTGTCATATAGCTTTCACCTGGTCACATATTTTTCTCCATTCTGTCTACTTGAATTCTGTAAATGGTTGGTTTTTAGAAGTGGGGGTGCTTTCTTTCATCTCCATTTCAATTTTCCTCTTTTTTGTTTTGTGTTGTTTTCAGCAAATAATGTGTATACATTGTCAGAGAGGAATAGTAGATAGGTATGTCTCCTTTTGTCTGTTGTCTGGTGTTGTCAGAATAATGCTATAGAATTTAGTCAGGTCAAAAATGAAAGGAAGAAAACTGACCTGTTTGTCATAACCTACTCTTTCACAAGTTGATAATGATTTTCATGTCATTTCAGCTGATGCTAATATGAAACTATTATAAAAAAATAGTGTCCTATATTCACATTAACCCTTCAGCAATGAGATAATTCTATGAAATGCAATGCTTTTTTTATTCACATTGTTTTGAATTAATCATGCATTATCTCATAGGTTCAAGATTTCAATGATGTGATTGTTTATTTTTAGAATGACACTGTAGGGTATGTGTGAGAGGCCAAATCTGGCCAATTTGAACATAAAACAGGTAGAATATTTGGGCCAGATATGGCTGGTTTAAATGCTAAAGGCTTAAAGCCTATCAAATAGTGTGGTGGCCAACCCAGAACACATTTTTCTGATAGATATCCCAGACAGAAAAGGTGGAATGTTGCCAAAAAAAATGATAATGGTAGTTAATATGTGTGGTGTGTGGTTCTATGAGGATTAAATCCTCTGCTCTTGTGGCAGATGTCAATCACAATATGTAAGAGACTGAGAACAACCCTAACTGTGTTAGCCAGAGAGCAGTGGTGTCGTTGAAGCAGAACATAAAACAAGAGGAGTATCATTGACAACATCCAGTCTATAACCCTTCAGAAAGCAGAATTTAATATATTGGCTAGAGTACCCATAAAGTGGTTGACACTTGGTAGTGTAGTCAGACTGTCTAGACTTGCATGATTCCTGCCAGATGTATCCACAACCCCTAGCTCATGTGATACATTATAGACAGGGTGGGTAATAAACCTGACTTTGGTGGAGCTCTGTAAATCCAACACCTTCAATACGATTGAGCATCAGTACTTGTTAGTGGTCAGCACAGCTGGTTTCAGAGGCAGGGTCACTTCAATGTACAGTGGAAGATGCTTGGTGATCAGACTATATAGCCACATATCAGAACCATTTTGTATCACATTTTTGGTCCATCAAGTGTGTCCTCTCACATTTCCCCCATACATTTTGGTTCTTAAGCCATTACTGCAGAAACTAGAAGTTTCAAGGCTTCCCATGCAAAATGAGACACAGGAAGTCTGTGTTGGCATACATGGACGATATCACCATCAGGGTGTCAAATAACAAGGAAATATATATATGATCTGCACCACAGTAAAGAAATATGAGGTGGTAATAAATATGCATTAGCCAGAAACAAGTTTTCTATTTGTTCATTACTTGTGGAAAGGATGCATTCCACTTGTCAGAAGATCCATCTACTGCTAACACCCTCTGTCAGGAGACTCAGTATGCTATGGCTGATAAGCTGAGGGTGCAATATCAGCAGAAATTCTTGGATGGTGAGAAGGTGAGACCGCTCTCTGTGAGACATGCTCTGCAACAGCTTGTCTCTTTGACAGAGCTGCTATTCTGGGTCAAGTGAAAACAGAGATTGGGAATTTGGTATCTAGAATGTGATCAAGTACTCACAGTTCTCTACAAGTTGGGTAACAAGGCCAGTAGTATATCAACCCTCGCAATCTATACAGGATTAGTAGTAGGCAAGAGCAACAATGTTCTCAGGGAAACTTTCGGCATCGACAAAGATCAACTGAACAGCCTACTTAGAAAAGCTTCAGCCTGGGAACTATGAAAAACTTTCAAAAATCCCTAACCTGGCAGTACGACTGGAGGCATTGTCAGGTTAGCATAAACTCTACAGGAACAGTAATACCATCTATTGGGCTTGTCTGAAGTGCATACAGAGTGACAAACCATTTTGTATACACTCATCATTGTCTAAGCATCATTGACTGGTGGAGTTATGTCAAATGGTTGTAGGAAATTCCTGCTATCAGTTGAGTCCATCACAATCTATTGGCCAAGTCCATCATTATTCATCAGTCAAATCCCTTACTGTTGCATTCTTTTAGTCAAAAAGGTCAGACAGTTTTCTTCTGTTCTTCTATGACAAGAGAAGAGATTGTATAGTAGATAAGATTGAAAGGTCTGAAGGCAGACACTTTCCTCTTCAGCCAATTCTTCGTCAACCTACTCTTGGTAGTAGGGTAATACTGAATCTGTAGGGTTCCTTGTTTGGCTTAGATTGCTGTCCCCTTATTGGTAAATCTTTTGTACACTGTTGTTTCCCACAACTGATTTTCATTTATTTATTTATTTTCGCAATTTTTGCACAAGCCTTACAGTATTCTGTAATTTGTCTATATAACATTCCCTCATATGTTGCCCTCGTGGCAAATAAAAGAAATCATTATTATTATTATTAAGGCGACGAGCTGGCAGAGTCGTTACCGCGCCGGGAGAAATGCTTAATGGCATTAAGTCTGTCTTTATGTTCTGAGTTCAAATTTCACTGGGGTCGACTTTGCCTTTCATCCTTTCAGGTACCAGTTTAACATTGGGGTTGATGTAATCGACTAACCCCCGAAATGGCTAGCCTTGTGCCTAAATCTGAAACCATTATTATTATTATTATTAAGGTGAAGAGCTGGCAGAATTGTTAGCATGCTAGGCAAAATGCTTAGCAGCATTTCATCCCAAATTCCACCCAGGTCGACTTTCATCCTTTCAGGGTCAATAAGATAAGAACCAACTGAGCACTGGGGTTGATGTAATCGACTCATCCCATCCCTCAAAACTGCTGGCCTTGTGCCAAAATTTGAATCCATTATTATTATCATCATAAAATTTTTATTATTATCATTATTATTATTATCAAAATTATTATCATTATTATCATAAAATTGTTTTGATAAAGCAGATTCTTTTATTTTTTTTATTTTTTTAAGAATAATAATTTAAATTTTGGTAAATATTGTTTTGAACTCATTTTTTGATAAACTGATATTCTTTCTTAAAAGTAAGAAGTAATAACACTTTATGGATACTTATGTGTTTCAGTCATGCATAATGGTCACATATTAGGATATTAAGATAGATACTAAATGACAAAATAATATTGAGAGAGAGAGATGGAGAGAGAGGGAGAAAGAAAGACAGACAGACAGAAATCAATACTAAATCAATTTCTTTTTCTCTAGAAAGAATTTTTATTTGCTAATGGTATTAAATAGTATGCTTTAAAGACATTTAGGAAAAATGCCAGAAGTTCCATCCTTTCTACTCATCATCATCATTAATTTTATTATTACTATAATTAAAAAATAAAGAAATCATTATTATTATGGTTGTTTACTATATTTTTTTTATTGTTTACACATCTTCAAAAGATTTGTTGATGTTTTTAGATTTGTTTAAGGTCAAATTTAAAACAATTTTTTTCTTTCTTTCATCTAACTGAAAATTGCATTTATTTTATATTATTATTATTTTGTTTTTACATGTGCAAAATATTTGTTGAGCTTAACAATGACATTTGAGGTGTTGGTAATCTAATAATCAGTGATGTAATATTGATTTCTAATGGAGATAACAAAACCAAAATATGTTGGGGGGGAATTATAGTCAATTATATCAATCCCAGTACTCAAGCAGTTCTTTATTTTATCAACACCAGGAAGGACAATATACAAAACCAACTCAAACTGGATTTGAATTCAAAACATAGAGTAACGAGGTGTTGAATACCATGTGGTATTTTCTCTGTCCAACATTTCAATCAGATGACTGCCCTTATGGTTTAATGTAGAAATCAAAAAAATTTTACATTCGACTTAACTCTTTTAATACAATCCTACCAGGGGCTGGTCAGGATAGTCTTTGTATTTAAATTGAAATTTCAATCTAAATTTCATTTAACTTGAATGATAGTATGTCAACATTATGAATCTCTATGCGGTTGCATGACCTACAAGATAGCACCGAAGCCTCATTCAAATTACACCTTACCATCTTATAAAATTAAACACTAAATAGTGGGGCACAGCTGCATGGGAAGCTTGCTTTCCAACTGCATGGATCCAAGTTCACTGTGTGGCACCTTGGGTAAGTGTCTTTTACTGCAGTCCCAGGCCAACCAAAGCCTTGTGAGTGGATTTGGTAGACAGAAACTGATAGAAGCCCATCATCATCATCATCACTTAGCATCCACTTTCCATGCTGGCATGGGTTAGATGGTTTGACTGGAACTGGTAAACCAGAGAGCTGCACCAGGCTCCAGTCTGTTTTGACTTGGTTTCTACAGCTGGATGCCCTTCCTAACACCAACCACTCCAGAGTGTACCGGGTGCCTTTAACATGTCACAGACACATGCAAAATATTCATATACATATATATGTATATATCTATGTGCGTGTCCCTTTGTGTTTGACCCCACCACTGCTTGACAACCAGTGTTAGTTTGTTTACGTCCTCCGTAACTTAGTGGTTTGATAAAAGAAATCAGTAGAATCAGAGATCAGGCTTAAAAAATAATTACGGGTATTTATTAGTTCAACTAAACCCGTCAAGGCAGTGCTTCAGCATGGCTGCAGTCCAATGACTGAAACATGTAAAAGATAAAAGATATTGTTGTTATCCAAGGTACACTATAACTATAAAAAAAAAAAGATCAAGACAAGACTGCTTTTTATCACAGTTGGGATCAAAATAACAACATATCAAGTTACAGACATTTTGTTAAACCACCAGAAAGTATTCCTTATATTGAAAATATATCTGACACCTTTTGGCAGTGTACTCATTAGAAATCTAGTCACAAAAGGGTTAAACTTTATAGTTAAGCTTCCTTTGCCATTTGTAAATGCTACTGTTCTCAGACTTACAAATTATTATTTTGTGTAGCTATGCCAATACCAAGAGGCATTGAAATGACAGCTATCAGTTATATAATTACATTTTGTGATAAAAAGAAAAAGCTCCATACCTTTGTATTAATGAAATTATACTACTAAATACAAATGAACCGGTTAAACTTGAGGGGAAACAGAGACTTTTTTTTAGTTTTTATTTTTAACTGCTTTGGGGAAGAAATAGATAGAAAGAAAAATTTTTAAACCCCTAATTATCTCATAAATTGCAATACTTTAACACAGTAAATGTAACTATTTTAGAATGACTTTTTAGAATATATTTTGCAAAGATGTTTTTAACATTACTCTCAACCAAACTGATAATTTTTTTTTTTTTTTTTCATTTCTTTCTTCAGCTCTATCTATCTGTCTTCCTTACATATATACAGCTTTAATGCTTATTTACCTACCTGGTGTCTGTTAGTCTCTCTCTTTCTTCCTCATAAATACATCATCTTAAAATATTATTTCCCTCCTTTTATCTACTTACCAGTTTGTCTGCTTTTTCTCTTTACTTATCCTCTTCCTAACCCACTCACTCCTACCTTTTCTTTCATACAAAGTACATCTATTCTCTCTCCCTCCCAAACATTCTGATCTATTTTTTTTCTCTCTTAATTATATTCTGTCTCCTCATTTACCATTAACAGACTGATTCCTTGAAATGGTCAGTTGACACTTATTGTCAATGTCTTTGTATCTAAATATTCTGACAGGTAAACAAATTACTCCTCAAAGCCTCATTTCAATTAAAAGAAAGATCATTAAAAAAATGATTACATAAAGGAGCAAGATTTTACAATAAGGAAGCATGTGTGAAACAAAGATGGTAAACAGTCTCTTGAAGGACAGCATTAGGTATATTTTAAATGTTACTGTCTGTTTAGCTCTAAGTCAGCCCTAGGTGAGTAGTCATATGATCAAAGGTATTCCAGCCAAGAGATTCTGTTCTGTATATCTAGGGCAACATTATTCAGTGTGTCCTATTTTCAAGCAAGTAAAGCAACAGCTCAGAGGCTCCCTTTTTAGTTTTATCAGCTATATTTCAAATATAGTTGTAAATGATACACTAATGCTATGAAAAGATAAAAAAATCCATCTGATCATGATCTAGACTTTTGAAACTATAACCTAAGAAAAAAATAGCAAAAAGCTCAATGCTTAGTTTTACAGTTTATGATAAAAAAAAAAATTGGTTTAATTTTGTGAATCACACTCTTTAAGCACTTCTTGAATAGTCAGCAACACAATAAAATCTCACAGCGCCACTCTTAAGATTATAGGCTGAGGCAAAAATATTTACAAATTTTGTTATTTTAGACCTTCATGTATATTTTGAAATAAACTTTTATGTAACTCTATTATGTAATATACCATTCTAAAGGCACTAATTTCAGTCTATTGAGTTATGCTTGAGTTTTTACTTTCACTGTTTATTTTAGGATGTCAAATTTACAGAGAAGAAAAAAGAAATAAATCTGAGTGATTTTTATTTGAATTAGTTCAAAATGGAATGTAAAGCAGTGGAAACTAATTGGAATAACAAGCCAAGCAAACTAGGGACAAGGGCCCTGAATGAAATGGACCTATATATAAGAACTTAAAAAGTTACAGAAGCACTGAATGTTAAGCATTTCAACAGTTGTTTGACATTAGCACCACAGTGGAAAGTCAAAAAACAACTGACAAATGGGTGATTACAATCTGAATAAAAAGTAATTGCTGTCCTCCTTTTGCACAATAAAATGATCCATTTCTTTATTGTACTGTGACATCATCATCATCATCATCATCCTTTAACGTCCGTTTTTTCCATGCAAGCATGGGTTGGACGGTTTGACTGGGGCTG
>JAOPUL010001697.1:23697780-23716762 GCA_027564515.1 Octopus rubescens
CCCCAGTTCGTAACTGGTACTCACTTTATCGACCCCGGAAGGATGAAAGGCAAAGTCGACCCCGGCGGAATTTGAAAGTAAAGACAGACCGATCGCTTAGCATCTTCTGTGGCTAGCTTCTGATTCTGCCATCTCGCCTACATTTTAACCATTTTAATAATAATAATCTCTTCTTTATTGGCGTTAAGGGCCGAACACAAATTAAAACGGAACAATACAACACAAGTGACAAGTAGAGCTTCGCACAACAATTCCTCTATAATATAAAATATAACAAACAATTAACAATAAAAATTCAACATTGAAATTACCTAAAAGGGTGAATTCCACACAGGGACATCCTACAAGCCTCACACATCATCTTTACCCAAGCGCCAGTGGCACCTCAGCTTGCAGGTACCTCTCTCCTTCTCAACTTCTCCTGCTTACTAGTGTATGTTCAGAGTAGGCCAACTCACGCAGGTCCTCCTTTCCACAGTTACCCACATTTCAACAAAAATTGGAAGTACGTCCCTCTCCACCATCACTTTAGCTCCCTTAATGAAAACAGCAGCGGAAAATCCGGTTTCAAGCACTCCGGTTTCATCAGCCATGAAGCAGGGCAATGGACTACGGCCAGGCGGTGGGAGATTACTGAAACGATGTATGCACCTCTTCTGACATTCAGGAGCAGCTTCCTCTCTGCCAAAATCTATGTTAGCTCGTACACCCTGCTCATCACCATCGCCCAAATCCTGTCCACATGGAGGTCTGGCTACACTAGACCCCGCACAATTTAACCGGACCTTCCACCCAGCAAACTACGGCGCTGCCGGATCAGATGGACCTGCCTCCGAGTCTTCCTGGTTAATCTTTGCTCTCGTCACCTCTTCTTACTTCCTTAAGCTAGTGCCAATCACCTTGATTTCCAAGATGTCCGACACTATCACAGTCATGTCGTTCACATAATCCGATAGGAACCTTCCGCATCCTTGGTCTCGAAACAACCAACTTCGTTAGTGATGGCTCGAAAGCCAGCACGTAGATAATGGGTGAGAGTGGACATCTTTGTCGCACCGAACGTGCGATGCTAAACAATTCCGATAGGTGGTCATTTACTTTGAGCACCGGACAGATGTCGATGTACATTGCAGTGATCCAGCCTCTGAAGATGAGACCGAAAGCGAACGCCGCGAGGACAGCCTCCAAGTATTGGTGGTGGACCCCATCAAAACTCTTTGCTTGATCTACATTTATGAGGGCCACACCCATGCTAGGTTTCTTATCCACCCTCCCTATGATGTAATGTGTGAGGTGGAGGTTATCGTGGATAGATGTTTGGGATGGTGCAAGTCTGCACGTTATGGACCAGCTAATAGACAATAAACGACAATCTATTGACTAATACCTTGGCCAAAATCTTATAATCTTCGTTGGGCAGAGTTATGGGCCTAAAATTGTTATCTATTTAGTCTCCCTTGTTCGGGTCTTTCCAGAGCTGAACCACCACGTAACGGCTCACAGCCGTTGCGATAGAGATCCGCCAAGAGATTAGCGAATAGGTTTGGCGCATGAAGATAAAGCTTGAAGAGCAGACCATCCATTCCAGAAATCTCTCCCTTGTGCAGTTCATCAGAATTACTCAGAGTTTCGCAGACCGCTGCACGAGCGTCTGGCTCATTCAGATTCTGGGTCACGAATAATGGATGATGAGATTCACAGGAAGACCAAGATGGCCACCGGAAGATAGGTTGCGATTGGTCAGGTCGGGTCACATGGTGTTGTGGGGGAATAGTATCAAAGAATGTTAGTTGGGTCTGTGAAACTTAGTAATTACGGGTGCGAATCAAGCTCTCTCTCTTTATATATATATATATATATATGAGAGAGAGAGAGAGAGAGAGAGAGAGAAGTTGATAAAGCGTTGTTGCGAATGGGAGATAGCTCTGGTCCTCGCTGTTTTAGAATGATGAAAGACGCGATATCGTGGCTGTACAACTGATTGAGATGCAGTTCTCGGGGGACCTTTTTTTCCACGTGACAAAGTATTATACGTAGCAGTGAGACTAGAAAGAGACACAAGGAAGGAGAGTCTGGGAAGGGATTTGTTGCGTGTGTACAATGTGGTCTTTAAGGCGAAATAAGCAGGAAATGTAACAGTTTTGTTTTTCACCAGTAATGCAGCTAATAGAACTCTCCTGGTTAAAAATTGGAGAGTAAGAGGAGTCTGCAAAGTTGTATGTCTCTCTCCTTTCTTCTAAAACACTCTGTTACAATTCGAGAGACGGTAAAACCTGGAAGATATGTATTTTATGAAGGCCCTCATTGCTTTTATTACAAGTTCTGTGTTGGTGGTACAGAACTCACATAGGTTCAACAAGTTAGCAAACTTGATAAAACCAGATAAAAATGTTTATTATTAGATTATTGTAAGTGTTCATGTGTATTGTTGGGTGAAATCTGGGTTTGGATTTTGCTTTCCCCGATAGTGTAGACATAGCAAATCTACCCTTTTATCAAGTTAGAGCTATGATAGAATTATAACTTGCAAAATATTCGTTAATTTTTCGCTGTTAACAATGACGAACTATTCATTCCACAAAATGTATTTACGACTTGGTAAAGATTTGGGTAAGTATATTTTAAACAAATGCTAAGAGACTGTGAAAGAAAAACATGTAACATTATGTATGCGCATAATTTAATTTTCTAGTTAACTGAATATATTTGTAATCGTTTCTAATTAGATCTAATATCAATTAAAGCAGGAAGAATCTTCCGGTTGTACGCAATAACAACATATCTTTTTATAAATAAAGGGAAGATGTCTGTTATAAATGAATTATAGACAGAAATTGTTATATTTTGACACTGATAAACTATTATTATTAAATTATCAGTGCGGTGAAATGGCGAAAATCGTCAGAGCATCGGAAATATAATATATTGCGAGATTTGTTCTGACTTTTAATGTTCTGAGTTCAATCCCGTTTTAGGATCAACTTTGCCTTTCATACCTCCGGTGTCTATAAAAAAGATACCAGACAAGTACAAGGGCTGAGTGTGTCGACTAATGCCTCCCTTAAAGATTGTTGGCATTGTGCCTAAATCAGAAAGCATTAATTCCGCCGGGGTCGAGTTTGCCTTTCATCCTTTCGGGGTCAATAAAATAAGTACCAGTTGAGTACTGGGGTCGATTGAATCGACTATCCCCATTCCCGAAAATTTCAGGCCTTAGTGCCCAGTATAGAAAGGATTATTATTATTATTAGTAGTAGTAGTAGTAGTCAAAGAACTTGTAGTGGATAAGAATGATGATATTCTTAGGGAAACTTTTGGCTTTGGTTTGGTAGTGCTACCAACAGGTACTACTGGTTCAAAATAAACTTCAAAGGCATAGAAGTGCTGCCAAGTGGGACTGTCTGAGATGCACACAGCATGACAACAGCTGTATTACACACGCTCATGCAAAGTCTGAGCATTACTGACTTGTGGAGTTATGTCAATCAACTTTTGCTATGTATAGGATGAATCTGGCTAATGGCTAAGTTCATAGTGAGGATCATCTCACCACTTTTAACAAGACAGGGCAGGCAGATTTCCTGTTTGGTGACTATGGCAAAAATAGTTGTCGGGTGGACCAGGCTGAAAGGATTAAGCACGGAAGCCTTCCTCTTTGGTCAAGCCCTCACTGACTTTTTAAAGTTCCACTTGGAAAGGGAAGTGTGGATGAAGAGGGATGTGTTCTTCCCCTGGGAATTTGTCAAAAGATGATGGACTTTGGCATAAATGATCAGAGTGAAGGGAACAACTCAAAGAAGAATAAATAACAGTTGTGCGAGGGCTTGTGCCCTTGGTGGTCAGTTTGATCCTGGATTTGTAGAACTTCTTGATTGGCCCTAGTTGGAGGCTCTCCTGTATCAAGAGGACTGCATCGTCCACAGGTTCACATATTTTGTACTCTATGTATACTTCTCACTTTATCTTTTCCTCTTCCTTGCTTTCTTCCCTCCAACAAATTGTAAATTGTCATTATAATATACCCCTCACCAAACGACACCCCTGTAGCTAATGAAATCATCATCATCAGTGCGAACTGACAGAATCCGTCCTTTCGGATCAATAAGATAAAGTACTAGTCAAGTACTGGGGTCAATGTAATCGATTAGCACCTCCCCCAAAAGGTCTAGCCTGGTGCCAAAATTTGAAACCATTTATATTTGGCGGCTAACTGGCAGAATCGTTAGCACGCCGGACAAAATGCTTAGCGGCATTTCAGCCATCGTTACGTTCTAGATTCAGATTCTGCCGCGGTCAACCTTCTGAGTCAATGAAATAAGTACCAGATGAACACTGGGGCCGATATAATCGACTAGCACCCTCCCCCAAAATTGCAGGCTGTGTGCCTATAGTAGAAAATATTATTATTAGTTATTAGGCAGCCAGATGGCAGAATCGTTAGAACATCAGAAAAAAGGCTTTGCGGTATTTCTTCAGGCTCTTCACGTTCTGAGTTCAAATAACGCCGAGGTCAACTTTGTCTTTCATTCCTCCTGGAACGTACAAGCGGACTTGTCAGAGTATGAAGAAATAACATCAATGATAACGCATTTTTTTTTTCATCTATCAATAGCAGTCGGGATTGCTTAGTACTATATTATTTATCCAGGGAGGTAACTCTTAGATCGTATCTCAATGATTGTGTTAATTTTCTTGTTTCTGAAAATAAAAATAAATTTACGAGCCAGAAAAGGAACCACTATGTGGTTGAACGACCTGTTAGAAATAACAGCAAAATTTCCCTTCAACCACACCAAATCTTTAAAGAGACGACTCGTTGGATATAAGGCAATCCTCGATACATTGTCGGGAATAAAAGACGAGATGGTCGCGTCTAGAATGCCTTTGACCATAGATCAACATAAGCAAGGTTGACCTAATGATGAAAAGCAGCAAGAAAACGTTATTTTTGTTACATTTTATATTATTAATAGCTTGTAATTAAACACAAATTAGATTATTCTTAGGGAATCCATTGTCATCTATCCTCATAACTTCAACTATTCATGCTAGTATTGTTAAAAAGAATTTAGATAATAGCATATTCTGGTTACATTATTTTCATCCAATCACATGATTTCTAGTATACACGCTTTCACTAATTGCTCATGTTCCACGAGTTTTGTGACATTTAAAAAACTAATCAATTATACAGTCGCCTGGTAAACGCTAGAAACGTGGTTCGAGTCCTGTCAGTGGCCCTGATTTTATTTCTGTGTTAAATTGTTGCGTATAATGTTTGATATCGTTTACATAAACATCTTTGGACGATCTTTGATTGTAATGTCCCATTCTCATTTGTTACATTGTAGAGGATATCAATTTGATTCGTTCCCCCGGAACAAATTTCTTATTTCTTCCGGGGACACCAAACTTTTCATCCGGGGGCACCATTGAAAAGCAAGCTGACCCTGGACTGCGATCAGCTTGTTTGTCGATGGGGATATATTTGGATGCATTTAAGAATTTAATATATCCCTTAGTTAAACGTCGCACCAAAGGACACTTACGTTCTCCACTGAAAATGAGTGAGACAACCTCGAACACTCACAATATTGCTGCGAGTAATCTTGAAGCTGAAGCTCTGAAACAGTTAAGCACCCTCGCGGACAGGGCCAGAATTAAACCTAGGGCCAATAGATTTTGGGGGCTCCTACGATTTTTCTAATTCGAAACGTAAGATAAATAAAAAGAGCTCAAATATGTTAAAAGAGCCTCTGTAAATTCAGTGGGGCTCAGTTAAATGAAATGGCTTTTTAAATCTAAAAAGATCCAATAAATCAAAAGTGGGCTCAATAATTTTAAAAGAACTCTAATGGATTAAAAAAATTTAATTTGATTGCTGTAGATATATCTTTTAATTTTTAACTTCAGGTTTTAGGCTCTTGTGAGTTAAAGGGGCCCATGATCCATGGTCCATATTGGCCCACAAATAAATTCGGCCTTGATCACGAGCATCATCTTCGGGGATGTTTCGGTGAGACGAGACGCCAACAATGTCAAAAACAACCATGTCGGCGACCCAGCTCTCCCAGTTTAAAATGCCACAGGCTCAAAAATGTAATTCACTAATAAATTACACTATTCCAGTATCTTATTTCATTCATCCACAGGCGCAGTAAAGACCATTAACATCGCCACCGCAAATATGTGCGATGGAGCGGCACCCCTTTTGAAACAATTGCTTCTGACCGAAGGGCAAAGACTGAGCACATCGGGTCTCTTCTCTTCATCCCTAGACAATCCTTTTGGTTTCAATTATGTTTGCGTTGTTGTTGTTGATTTTTGTGTTGTTTAAGAGAAGAGGGTATTTTGTATGAGATCATTTAGAATGTGTTATTGCTTTTGTTGTTCATTACTGTTCGAGATAAAAAGGTGTGATTATAAGAAGATTTGGCTGCGCTTTCTAGCAAGTCTAGCGAATGCATAGAGGCTTCATCGTGAAGAAGTAAAATACAAATTATTCAATTGATCAAGGATATCAATAATAATAATCCTCTAGCAACAATAATTTTAGACAAATGAAGGAAATATGGTGGGGGGCAGTGCTCCACCATCGGAATCAAAGTAATTTTATATCATGGAAGAGTAGATTTATGAAATTAACAATTACCATGCTTATTGTTTATGAATAGTAATCTTAATTCTTCAGATGATCGGCCACCGCTATGTTTGTATGTGTTAATGAACCATCTTTACCAAAGTTCTTTTAAGTAACTTTTGCAAAGTTCTCCAGATACGCCCTTTCATTCGCTTATTACCATTCGGTAGCCCAACAAACTGACAAGATAAACGTGGTATGTTATAATCAAAGATTATCAATCTTTGTAGTTTAAAAACTTGGAGTCCCCACAATTAAAAGTTGTAGAATAGTTCAATAAATTTAACTGTTGCAAGAAATGGAGAATATTTTGCCTTTCGTCCGAGAATTAGGGTTCCGAGTTTTACCTATACATAAACATATATGGTACGTAGTCTCTTATGAATTAGTGGAACCAGTTGAGCGTCAATTTTGTTTTCAGTTCGAATTCCTTTTCTCTGCCCAAATGTTACGTCTAATGTCTAATATCATTTATCTTAACATCGTAGGGCGATCTTTGATTATAACGTGCCATTTTCATTTGTCACATTGTAGTAGATATCAATTTGGTTCGTGCGTCCGGAAGAATTTTCTTATTTCTACCAGAGGTACAATTGAAAAGCATGCTGATCCCGAAGTGCAACCAGCTTGTTTTTGTCAATAGGTATATTTTTGGATGCAATTAAAAATTCAGCTCTCACTTCAAATTCTGAGAGTAAGGAAGAGAGTGAAAGAAGACTATCTTTCCTCTTAAACATCCATACGTTAATTTCTAAAGTTATAATAGAAAAATAAAATAATTATTGTAGAAGTTGGATACGAACATTTATAAATCCATTGCATCTATTTATCTATCTATCATTTAACTACGCAATTAGGAATCGATTAAAACATAAAAATAAAAAATTCATTGCCTCACGTCTTAGTGGTACGTGTACGATCCTTTAACGAGCTGTAAGCCGGATCTTTTGAGGAAGTGCCCCAGCATGGCCACAATAAACTGGCTAGAACCAGTGAAAGAAACAAGTAGATATATGGAGACAGCAGAGGGGAAAAAACTTTATTAAATTAATATATTTATAGAATTGCTCCGAAAACAAAACAAACAGAACTTTATGCAATGTTTAAAAACAAAAGAGATAAAAGAATATTATTAGTTTATGAGGTAAAGTACAATGAAGCTTAAATACTAAATTTGCCAGGACAACATAGTTCTGGAGAAAAGTTCCGAGTTGTTTAAATAAAACTGCTGTTTAATAAACACAACATTTAGTATATAATATAACAATAAACTAAAGTATTTTAATCCCCAAATAGCAAGTGGGTTAAATTTATTTTGAGCCCTAAAGCCAAGTATATTTAAATTAGAAGTTAAAATTATTTTGAGCCCTAAATATCAAGTATATTTAAGTTATAAGTTAAATTATATTGAACCTGAAATGCCTAGTCCATTTAATTAACGTTAGCAGACAGCAGTGGTCACGTGGTATTATCTTTTGCTCTGTCAGCTTTACCTCCCCTTGCTTTTGTTTCTTCCTTTTGCGTTCTGTCACCTCAGTAATTTTTCGCCTCCTTTTTATTGTCTCTTGTCATTTTCTCTCCATTTTCTTCTTTCTTTTCTCAGCTTCTTGCAAATATCTTTTTAATCTACATTATTTCACCTCCATTTCATCTACACCCTCCTCCTCCTCTCCCCCGCATTAATCCCCCGACTCTCTCTTTAAAGACTAGAGATTTCGTTAAATGAAAACTAAAACTTAATATTTTCGTTGGTGTGTGTTGTTGCAGCCTTCTTCTGTGTTGGCTGTAGTTAAGGACTGTTTTTGCCAAGCCGTGCGAGCAATACCTATGCGCATGTCGTTGTAAAAATACACTTTTGTTTTTATATTTCACATGGGCTGCTGAGGGCTGATGGCCTGTGTTAACGGCCACATATTCCGCTCTTTTGCTCATAATGTTCTAGGTGCTACTGCCCCTACTATTACCACTTGCACACTCAATGCCGTGCATTATTTAGCAGTTTCGCTCAACTGACTCATTATTACAACCCTGTATGAATCCTATTACGTCCATCATCTCATATTTTGCCACAGAAAGCGACAAAAACAGCGATGAAGTTGGAAGCGGTGATAAAACAGAAAACGAAGACGAAGATGAAGACGATGAACGAGAAACTGAGAATGGTAGTAATTGCAAACCAGCGGCACAGGTGACAGAAGACGAAGACTACATGGCTGTAGTTGACTACGAGAAAGGAATTGACGATAACAACGATGAAGATGATGTCGAAGACGATGACGACGATCCTAAAAATACACTTTTTCCCCCTGTTCAATTTTCCGATCCTAACTGCTCGTCGTTGACAAGTGGGGTTTCTCACTGGACTCCAGTTCGGAAACAACCAAGACCACCACCCGCTCATCTCAAGAAATACCTCTACCCAGTCTCGGAAATCATCGAAGAACTTCACCCAGAGGAAGTGAGATGGATGTACCGGCATGCTGGAAAGAAAAAATGGACTCCATTTATCGGATACGATTCTCTTAGGATCGAGTTCAGGTACAGAGAACTGAGTGTATCATCTTTAAACGAAGATAAACTAAACGATATGATCGTCGTACGTGGAGGACTTTACGAAGTCGATGTCGTCGCCCGGAAATGTTACCCGCTGTTTTGGACTGGTAAATATACATTTATTTATTTGATTAAATGTGGTGACACTCGAATATACCCAAAGAATTTTCTCGACTTGGCCCTTTACGTTCCGAATTCAAATCCCGCTTCGGTGAACTTAATTTTCATCCTTCCCTGAGTCGATAAAATAAAGTATTAGTCATGTATTAAGGTCTATTTTATATTCGATAAAGTATCCTAAATGTGAATGGAATCATAATAGATGACGGCAATCCATGGTCTTTGGTCTCAAAGTTGTCAATGTTAACAGCTGTTTGTTCGTTAGTTTCCATAGACAATTTTATTTATTAACTTTTGGTTTCAAGATGACATTTGCTTTGAAGTCGGAAAGTGAAAGAGTAAAGAGACGGGCGCGCGCATGTACGTGTCTATGAAAGATAATGAGTGTACGTGTATATGAAAAATAACGGGTGTAAATGTGTGTGTGCGAGCGTGTTCAGCTTTATGTATTTGTATTCACTCAAACACGTACACAAGGATACCCATGATCTTTCAGATACACGTACATACACGGGCGCCTGCTTGCCCGTCTCTACACTTTCACTTTCCAACTTCAAAGTAAATGTCGCCTTTGACACACCATGAAACCAAAAGTAAATAAATAACCTATTTTTCTACAGAAACTAACGAACATAATGACAATTTCGAGACCAAAAACGAAAGATTGACTAGATGACTAAGACTAATTGATCTGCCTACCCTACATGTACACTGTTCACTTGTTATCATCAATACCTACGCTCGTAACTCATTCAACATTAAATTAATTTTGAAAGAATTAATTATCAACGTTTTTTGTTTTGTTTTTTTCGAAGAAAGTAAATTCTAGTAAACAAATAAATAAATTCTATTGAATTTTGCAAATGCAGTGAGAAGATAGGGTAGACAAAAGGAACAAAGAAAGGATCAAGCATTAGCGATAAATGAGTAGCAACTACCTAGTTATGAGGGAAACTCTTATTCTGTGATCTCTTGAACCAAATAGTGAGCGGGTGGTCACTCGAGCTAAGAAGAGAACCTCTACGACATGGTCATTCGACTCGAAGAGGGAGCTTCTATGAATTGGTCACTCGAGTCATTTGAGGGTAGGCATGAGGTTACCGAAACTAACGAGAGGGGTAGTATGACATGGACACTCGAACCAATGAAAGAGCCTAACTTGAGCTAACGAAAGCGCCTCTCTGTTGAGGTTACTCAAAGCAACAAAGAAACAGCTTCTACGCTGTGATCACTCAAGGCGACAAAGGAGTTTCTATTGTGGTCGCTCATGCGGCTAGAAATAGCAGTCTTATCTCACTTAAATTTCACCTTACTACGTTAATAAGATTAGATTGTCTTAGTTGGAATCCCTCTAATCGTAGGTCTGTTCAGTCATGGTTGACTTGTGCAAAACAACAACAATCTAATAATATGTGATTAGTCAGTTCTACATCAAATGAGTCAGCAGCAATTCTACTCCCAAGATGTACAGGTGGTTGCAATGTTCGTTTCAAACCAACTACTTGTACATGCACATAGACATGCAGGAAAATGTTATTACTCCAATTTATAGAGTTTACCACTAGAACCAGTGGACAGTTACCACACGCTTTGCAGCACTGATACTTCATTGCTGTTGGCTGAGTCTTATGAAATAATGCCAATTATACATAGTCCTATGTGTTGGTTTAATGAAGACTGTCTTGTATGTAAAAGTTTCTTGGCCCTCACTCTCCAAACTCAGTCAAATCTTTTTTTTGTATATAATAAATACAAAGCCACAAATTTGTGGGGAAGAATATAGTCAATTATATTGACCTCAGTATTATATTTTATCAACATGGAGAGGAGAATTTAAATTCAGAATGTAAGGTGATTCAAAATTGCAAAGTTTGACACTTTACCAGTTCTTCTGTATTTGAAGAATTGTAGATGAAGTGATAGGTATTCTTATAGATATGAGGAGTGAGATCATATCTGAACAATATTTCCTCAGTTGTTATCTTTGTTCCTGCCTATATGTGTTTGACAATTCTGTTTTATTGTGCCAATCATTCTCTGTCTGAAACAAATTATCTGATCCTCCGTTTACTGTGAAATCTATTTATTTTACCTTGTTCAGAATTTCATGCAGAAAATGCAATACAGCTCATTTGTTATTGTGGTCCCTGGCTTGTTTGTTGTGTTATGCCATATAGCAAGGCTGCTGGACACATAATTCACTGTAGTTCAAGTTTTTATGCTATAAGAGTAATAAGTGTTTTCAGTTAGTCTTTCAGTTAGTGTTTTCAGTTAGCTTACATCTTTTGTGATATTGGAGCTATATTAATACACAGAAGCTGGTGATATTAGACAATATTCAAGTACAATACCATGGCATTCGGATTTAACAAGGCATTATTTGGCCGCTTCTATTAAAATAAAAGTGATTAAATCATGTCTTGTGCTTTGCTAATTTCACTAACCTGATTTATAAATGTAGAATATGAATCCTCAATTATTCCCCTTACAATTTCTATGGCAGCCAGTCTAGATACTTTCAAATGTGGTTATCCAAACACATATCTTGTCATGGAGTCTATTGCTCTCAATTTCTCTATTTTTTCACTTAAATGTCAAGTTTAACTAAACTCTTCAAGGCAGTGTCCCAGAATGGCCACAGTCTAATGACTGGAAGAAGTAGAAGAGAAGATGAGAGAGTTCATAAAAGAATCCCATATTTCAATTGCCATGCAGAATGAAGACTGACATTTGGTCTCTTGCTCTGCTTTCACTCTTCATGCCGATTGAACTTATTGAACTCTTCTACTGATTAATTCTTACTGATGCCATTGGGCAACTCAAGTTATCATGATAGCTTTTCTGTACAGAAATAGAGCACTAGGCAGTTGCTATTCCTACACCTGAAGACTCCCTCGGATGGAATGCCAACCCATCCCAAGGTTTACCTTAGCTTTTGCTACTGGTACTCATTTTAAGTGGAGAGGATTAATGTTATGTGAAATGAACAAAGACACAATGTACCACTGCAGCTGGGGAATTGAACCCACAACTTTATGATTATCAACACAACATCCTGACTACTAGGCCATGTGTTTTTCACTTTACAATTTATATAGGCTATTGTTTATAAGTATGATTGTTTTATAAAAATTAATTATTTATTCCAACTGCAACCAATTTTATTCCATCATGTTTATAGAACTCAAGAACAGCAATTCTTTCTTTTTGTAGGTGATACCGCTGATGTACTTAGAGGAATCTGGTTCTATGACGATACTTGGCAACCTTTGGATGAAGAAACTTCCATTCGTATAGAGTCAGAACATTTGGGAAAGTTTTTGGGAAGGAAGTATCCCTGTGATTTTTCTGGGACAGTAAACTTAAAGGTTGCCAGACAAGGTGAGCTTAATGGTGTTTTGCTTTGTTTTATCATGTGTTGCTGTTGTTGGCGAGCTTGTAGAATTGGTAGCACATTGGACAAAATGCTTAGTGGCATTTATTTTGGCTCTATACATTTTGAGTTCCAATTCTGTTGAAGTCAACTTTGCCTTTCATCCTCTCAGGATCAATAAATTAGTACCAGTTGAATATTGGGTTTGACATAATCAATTAAACCTTCTGTCTAAAATTCCTGGCCTTGCATCAACCTTGATCATGTATATCTATGATTACACATCATCCCATTTCTTTTTTAAGAATAGTGTAAGATTTGAATTACATTATCAAGTGCATCCTTCCTAGGGGAAAATTTGAGTGTAGCTATTATTTTTAGCATGTCGTGTGACTACATAAATACTCTTTTTTTTTTTTTTTTTTTTTTTTTGCCAGCTCAGCCAGTACAGCATGAGATTTTTTCCTGTTGTATAGATCAAACTAAATTGATTTGATAGTTGTTTGGGTGTGGGATAGAAAGCTTTCTGATATTTGTTTTGAGTTAAAAGACTACCAAGGTCAATTTAGACTTTCATTCTTTTGGAGCAAATAAATTAAGTACCAGTCCAGAATAGTGGATTTGTAAAACATCAGATGAGATGCCTTGTGGCATCTGTTCTGGCTGTTTGCATTCTGAGTTCAAATTCTACCTAGGGATCCAATTTTTTTTCAATGGTCACACCATAGCTCCTCACAAACTGAGAAAAAGCATGAAGACAGACAGTGGCACCAGCATCTTTTTGCAATATGACAGGCCTCTCATCATTTCAGTACAGTTGTGTTATGGGTACAGGGGCTTTGAAGACCAAGCACTGTAAGGATTAAATTCCACACTGATCAAACTCACCAGCATCTAAGAAACCTTGGACACATTTGTGATAAAAAGAAAATGCTGACAACAATGGTGGAATTTCATACTTCTTTTACTCGTAGACACATAAAGAGGCAACTGTCTTTGATCAATCTTGCATTAGGTTCATTGGTGAGTCAGAAGCTAAGAAGTATTTGTATATGGAGCAGCATTTTTGATGTAGAACCATATTCTGAATGTGTGCGAATGCTCTATAAAACTTACCCTAGGCACAGTTTTTTTTGTCCAAGGTCTCCCGAAAGTTTCAAATCAGTTCAAGTTGAAACATTTACATTACTTCAACTAATATTACAACATTGAACTTCTGTTGGGACAACAACAACACAAGTTATTAATATTTGCTGTAGTAAACAGAGAATATATTAATTTAAGGGAACATAGGAATATGATGATATTTAAAATTATGGAAAAACTATTTCTGTTTCTCTGATACAAAACAATCAATTTTAAAGTTTCCATTAGAATCTTTCATCATTATTCTATGTAAGAAACTGTTATGAAGTTCTTTGACTATTTTTTTTTATGTAAGAGCCTCTTATTAATTATTATTATTAGCAAACTTAAGGTGGTGAGCTGGCAGAATGGTTACCATGGCAGACAAAATGCTCAGTTGCATTTCTTGTGGTTATTTACATTCTGGGTTTAGATACCATCAAGGTTAACTTTACTTTTCATCCTTTCTGGGTTGATAAAATAAGCACCAGTTGAGCACTGGGGTTGATGTAATCTCAAAATTGCTGGCCTTGTGCCAAAATTAGAAAGAATTATTAGCAAACACAGGTTAATGCCTTTATAAACCATCAAGGAAGCCTTTACATAGTTGCTAACCCTGCCAGAAAACAGTAGCCAACTTTTCCTCATATTGCACCCTGTCACCTTAAAGGATATATTACATACAATAGTGTAGTCCTAGATATACAATACTTGAGTGAAGGATAGGATCGATTATCGTGGCTAGAATACCTTTGATCATAGGTCTACTTTGTCAGGGGTGACCTGGAGTTTAATAACAACAGATAACTCATCATCATTTAACATCCAAGTTCCATGCTTTCATGGGTTGGGCAGTTTGACTGGATCATCAGGCTTGAGTGTCTGCTTTGGCATGGTTACAGCAACCACTTTACAGTGTGTACTGGGTGCTTTTCCATGCCACCAGCAGAAATGCAGCTTGCAAGACTATGAACCCTGAGGTAGAAGCAGGAGCAGCTTTATACTTGAAGAATAAACAGTAGAGAGGGGGTAAAGTATGAGAGAAGAGGGTTGGAGCAGAACAGATTTCTTTCTGTAAAGGAGCTACATGACTACTCACATTTAGAAGAGAGTAGAGGAGCTGGAAAGTGATAAAAATTGGTGATGAGGTATCAGTGAATTTTCAAGGTACAGGGTGGATAGGAGTGAATGAGAAAGTTGTTTTACTAAATCCTTCCAAATTCTTGATTATAGTGAAAATTATTTGAAATAAAGTTTTTTTTCTGTTTTTGTTTTTTGGGAAACGTGTTAATGAAAGTTAACATATTGAGATTGGAAATATTGATTGTAAAATGTTGATATATGAGATCAAGAACCATTTCTCACTGAGAATAACAGTTAGTTATTGACAATAATTCCTTTACTTCTTCAATAGTTGGTATTTTGTGATGGACCAAATTTATGAAAAATTCAAACTAATAGAAAATGTTTTGAAAGTATCTGAGAGAATTTAGCGAACTCAGTACAAGATACATTTAGTTTGGATTAGATGCACTTTATTTTGTGCCAGGACACTGGAACTCGGATGATATTTTTGGTCAGATATCTTGATATGAAGTTTTCAGTTATGAACAAACTATTGCACAAATACCTCACCAGGTGTAGTTAATTTGGAGAAGATTTTTAACAGTGTTCCTTTCTCTGTAATCTAATGGTTATTGAGGAAGGCGTTTGTATATGAATGGCTTGTGAAAACTGCACACCATGTTATTCAATATAATTCATAAGGTTCTAAAACAAGAGTTCAGGAGTGATTTTCTTTGGGAACTTTTGATAATGTAGTCCTAGATGGTTTTAAAAAAGATGTGATGGTCTCAGCTGGGATTCTTTCTGATCATAGATTTGTTTGATCAGAGTTAACCTGGGCTAAACAATAATATGAAAACATGTTAAATCGATCATAAAAGTAAGTTTTAAAAATTGAATCTTTGTATTTTGTTAATTTCTTCTTATGTAAATATTCATACTATATAACTTTTGAAGATTAGCTTTAACCCTTTGAAAGCATACAGTGACTAGTCATAATGTCATTATCAGCACTACTTTGCTCATGCAGTGACAAACATAGAATACCATCATCATCATTTAATGTCTGTTTTCCATACTGGCATGGGTTGGACGGTTTGACTAGAGCTGGTAAAGCCAGGAGGCCGCACCAGGCTCCATTGTCTGTTCTGGTATGGTTTCTACAACTGGATGCCCTTCCTAATGCCAACCACTTTACATAGTGTACTGGGTGCTTTTTATGTGGCACCAGTACCAGTGCTTTTAACGTGGCACCAGCATCAGTGTTTTTATGTGGCACAGCATACATTAATGCATATTTGCATGTATGCACACACCACATATATTACAATGCGTTTTGTGCAGTTTCCATCTACCAAATTCCCTTGTCTGGCATTTCTCAGCCTTGGGCTATAAAAGGCACTTCAAGATACTGTGCCATGGGACTGAACCCAAAACCATGTAATCATGCCTGCACTATATTTTAAAATGTATCTAAATAAATCTACAATAGGTTGTTGGTGTTTTTTTTTTTTTATTTAATTTAATTTTCTCCCTTTCCTTTGTTACAGTTATCCATCATATAGCATTCTCGGACTGCCATGTTGAATGGAAAAATGCTACAGAAGTTTACATGTTTAGTGATTCTACTCCTTCAAAGATTGTTCGGTCTGTAAGTCAGACATTAGGATTTCAGAAGAGTAAGTATTTAAATCTTTTTCTCTTTAATGGTTTAGTCTCAAAAAATACAGTATTGTATTGTCCAATTGGTACGAAGCCAACATAAAGCATCAATGGAGGTTTATAAGCCTTAAAAGTTCACTCTGACACTGCCTACAGACATAGTGTAGTGGATAAAGCTGCTGGTTAATGCAATGCAGTTACCTCGAGGTTCTGAGTTCAATCCTAGGCAAAGCACTAAGGTGAATCACAAGACACCTGAAGAAGGCAAGAGCGTATACAGCTGAAATGTAGTGAAAGCAACAACCAAGATGAGGACACCACTCCAACTAATACATAATATATATATGTGTGTATGTGTTCTCTCTGGATGTAATTGGCTGTATAAATATAATTCGATTTAATAGCTGCATAATAATATATTTCCATTCTTTCTGCAGGTGGGACCAAATTGTGTCGCGGATACTGTAATGAAGCTCGGATGGATGACAAGCCTCCGGACATTACTCACCTGGTATTTGTTGTACATGGCATTGGCCAGAAAATGGATACTGGCAATATAATTAAGCGATGTAATGAGTACGTTTCACTTAACATTTGTTTTTATTTTTCTTATCCATGGGTCAGGATTTAAACATATCAGCTGGAAGAAGTCTCTAAGTAAATTTTTATTTTTGTCTTTCATCTAAAACAAATGACAACCTTAAAATATCTTTAAGATCATTGGTTACATTTTTGTTGTCTACCTACAAATTGTGTATAACAAATGCTTGACTTTTTTTTATATAGTATTTGTGTTTGGAAATGCATTAAAAAGTTCACAACCACATGATTTTGAGGTTCAATACCACTGCATGCAACCTTGGGCATGTGTTTCCTACCGTAGTTTTGGGTTAACCAATCATCATCATCATCATCATCATCATCATCATTTAACGTCTGTTTTTCCATGCAGGCATGGGTTAGACGGTTTGACTGGAAACTGGCGCGGACATTAAAGGATGATCTGGCATGGGTTGGATGGGGTCTGATGAGCCTGAAGATTGCATTGAGCTCCAATGTCTGTTTGGCATGGTTTCTATAACTGAATGCCATTCCTAATGCCAATCACTTACAGAGTGTACTGGGTGCTTTTGTCATGAGACTGGCACAAGTGAGGTCATCAAGTAACTAGCAGGACAAGATCGCTTGGCAGAGTGGGGATGTCGTATTGAGGGAAGTGGCTTTCTGCCAGGTGTTGAGCGGCTGAGATGCAATAGAGGGACAGGAACAGGTGTCTTGCTGTAGAGGAGATACAGGACTATTACAGCAGAAAAGGCAGAAAGGATGATGGAGTATCAGGACATACCCTCAAAGTGCAAGAAGCTGGATGAAGAGAGGAGAGGGACAAAGAATTGAGGATGGCTGGGTGGGTAGGTTCATGAGAATGTGAAAGGTGACAGACAGTTTGAGATGAGGATAGACATAAATGCAGTGATTGGTGAACGTGGATGGAGGCGTAGTCAATAGTCAATCTCAGTTTGGGAGAATGTAAAGGAAAATATAAGTGGGCCATGGAGGAAGAGAAGATAGGTGGCAACATAAAAGGGGGGAGGGAGCAGCCACCATTTACAGACATATGTATGTATATATGAGAAAGTTATTTATATATATATAAGAGACAGTTATAATGCAGAGATTGATTAAATCCAGTGTAAAATGAGAGGAAAATTGGCTGATAACATCATATCAAATTATTCCTAAAGATGAATACTAAAATAACTAACACTGGATGGAGCTTTGAGTGGGATGGACTGTTAGTTAATATATGCTGTGTGGTGCAGAAGTTTACTTCTAAACCATGTGATTTCAAGTTCAGTCCCACAGTGCAGTACCCTGGGCTGACCAAAGTCTTGTGAGTAGAGTTGTTAGACAGAAACTGAAAGAAGCCCAATGTATGTGTGTGTGTCTGTCTGTGTATGTATGTGTGTGTGCATGTATGTGTGTGTGCATGTGTGTTTGTGCCTCCTTGTCTTGACATCATGTGATAGTTGTAAACAAGTGTCACTGTCATGCAAGTGGTGTCCCTATTTTCAATCTTCCACAAAAACATGTTCAGTCATGGAGAAATATTACCTTGCTTAGAAACAAATGAAGGTTGGCAACAGGAAGGGCATCAGACTGTAGAAAATCTGCCCCAACAGATTCTGTTTGACCCATGCAAGCATGGAAAAGTCAGCATCAAAATAATGATGATACTCTTCCAGATATCTCAACTACAAACAAAAAGGAACAAATAATCAACTTGTTAGAAGACTTTCAGATATTTCTCCACTGAAAAATGATTTTCTATTCTCCAAAACCAAGCATGTTTCTTTTCTTTGAACCTTAAAATCCCAATCACATGCCTACACACACACACACACTCTCGCTCTCTCTCTCTCTCTCTCTCTCTATATATATATATA
>JAOPUL010001697.1:23716862-23729016 GCA_027564515.1 Octopus rubescens
CTTCAAGCAACAAGACTTTGTCGATGCTGCCACATCAAGCAACAATATTTTGTCGATGCTACCACCTCAAGCGACAAGACATTGTCAATGCTGCCGCCTCAAGCAAAAAAACATTGTCGATGCTGCCACCTCAAGCAACAAGACATTGTCGATGCTTCCGCCTCAAGTGACAAGACATTGTCGATGCTGCTGCCTCAAGCGACAAAACATTGTCGATGCTGCCACCTCAAGCAACAAGACATTGTTGATGCTTCCGCATCAAGCGACAAAACATTGTCGATGCTGCTGCCTCAAGCAACAAGACTTTGTCGATGCTGCTGCCTCAAGCATCAAGATTTTATCGATGCTGCCGCTTCATAGTGACATGCCTATCTCAGTGTAGCCTCTTCATAGTGCCAAGCCTTATGCGGTCTAGCCTCATTACTGTAGCCGCTTCTTAACATAAGACTCTCGATGCGGCCACCTCTCAGCAGCTGAACTCTCAATGTGGCCACTTCTCAGCAACTGAACTCTCAAATGCGGCCGCCTCTTAGCAACTGAAATCTCGATGCAGCCTCCTCTAAGCAAATGCACTCTCGATGTGGTTGTCTCTTAGCACCTGAACTCTAGTGGAATTATATCATTTGCTGAATAAATTGCTAAGTGTTTAAAACTTGTGTCTCATTTTTGCTTAAAAAGATTGAACACATTTTTCGGCCAAACCCGATATATTTATATATGTGTTTGTGTATATACAAGAATGCAAAAGGTAAATAAAGACTATACATGTTTCATAACTAAACAATGTTTGTTACCTAACTTGTAACTCATGCAAAACCCATTTAGCTAATCCTCAGATCCGATTACCTTCAAGTTGTTTACATCATCCCGTGGTGATGAGCAAATTATTTACCAATTTCCGTTCTTTCATCCTGCCTTACTTTAACGTATAACGTTATGTTAAGTCAGAGGCCAGACTGATCTTTTGAACTTGTTTTATTTTTATTTTTATCTCTTAATTTTTATTTCATTTAGTTTTCTTAAAGTTTTTTATTCACTTATTTATGATTTTTCTATCCCGCCCTTCTTTTGAACCTTTTTGCTTCTGTTTCTTGACACATGTTTCTACGGAGACTCTGACATGGATTTTCTCACATTTTGATCTGGCTTTAAAATATAAAGGTATACAGACATGGCTCTGGTTACCCCCAACATCTTCCTTGTATGTCTTCACTCTAGCCCTCCTCTACTCAGGGAGATAACCAATGTTGCACCTGTGCTACGCACAATAGGAACAAGAAGGGTAGAAAATGCTCTGACCATAACAATTTCTACCACCGCTCTTGTATCAAACTCACCCGTCACACCTCAGAATTCCTGCACCAGTAGCACCAGTGGTGGCATATTCATTTCTACACGAAGGGCCAACACCCCGTGTGGCCTGATGGTGACCCGACACCGCTCTGACCGGATGGCGCCTTAGCATTGATCTCCCGTCTCAGGCAATCACAGCAAATCATCATCAGGATCCCCAAGGCTGCTCATGCTTTCATGGCTGAAGCGCTAGCATCATCTATAGACCAGGCACTTGCTACTGACAGCCCACAAGACTGGAACAAACTACTCCATTTTGCGACTCTCATTCTAGGATTTCCGAAGGTAGGCGAGTGTTCTGCTCACTCCCTGACCTCAAGACTTAGATGCAACATCCCCACCTTCAGCCACCTCCTACCAACTGACCTCTCGCTTCTTTCGGGCTGACCACCAGCACGAACGCCACACTTACAGGTCCATTCCGACTGTGCAAAAAGATTTTCGAGTAAACGTCAACCAGAAATTTATTGAGGGCAACGTTTCTGCCGTGGTGCGTGCAGTGGCTTCTAGCAACACAGTCCTCACTCCCATATTGGAAGTTCTGGATGCTCTCCATATCAAACCTCCGGAGCCTCTAGTAGATATCAGCGTTTTCCAAACCCCTCGCAGAAATACAGCCTTGACTGCGACTAGTGATGATGTGGTTGTTGCTGTGAGATCCTTCCCTGCAAGCAGCAGTGGTAGAGTTGATTGCCTGCGAGCCAGTCTCTCGCCACACTCTGCGTTTCATCACCATTTTGATAGACAGACTTCTCCACACGAACCTCCTCTGCTATGCCTGTGACCTTCTCTTCTCAGCCAACCTGATTGTGCTGAAGAAGAAGGGTGGAAGAATCCATCCTATAGTGGTGGGAAACCTCTTTCATTGTCTTGCGACTAGGCTAGCTTGCAAAGAAGTCAGAGATGACTTAAGCGAGGCACTCAGCCTCGTCCAGATAGGGGTGGGAGTCAAGTGCAGAAGTGAGACTGCTGCCCAGGCTGCCAGATACTTCATACAGCACACACACACCCCTCATCACCTTGCCTCCTACTGAATCTGGATTTATAAAACGCCTTCAACAGCTTCAGATGCAACCACATCTTGGAGACATGTCTTAAACATTCCCCCTCACAATACCTACTCACATACCTATCCTATGGTACACCCAGCTCACTCATGGCTGCTGACTACAGGATCGCCTCTTCCATAGGTGTCCAGCAGGGTGACCCTCTTGGTCCACTCCTTTTTTGCAGTGGCTGTCGATGACGTTGCTTGATCAGTCCACTCACCCTTCAATGTCTGATACTTGGATGATGTGACCCTGGATGGCCCAGCCGAGTCTGTTGTTAGGGACCTTCAGCAAGTTATTTCATCCCTAAAGCTTCTCGGGCTTGAGATCAACCCATCCAAGTCTGAGGTGATCAATGTGAGCTATGGCAAGGCTAAATTTCAAAACGCCATACTCAGCATCCTCCCCGTCTTGGTGGGGGCTTGGCTGACACCTAAGGACCTTGTCTGCATTTTTGCTATAACACAGTACCTGGAGGCAAAGCTTGCAGACTTGTCCAGGATGACCAAGAGGCTGCGCCTCGTTGACAAGCACCTGGTGCTCTTCCTCTTCAGGAATTGCTTTGCTCTGCCTAGGCTCCTTTTCTCGCTGTGCAGTGCACTATGTCACCCTCTCACAGACCACCTCGGTGACTTCAATAACACCATCCAGTGCTCTGCCGGACTGATTTGCAATGTCAGTTTTGACAATGCTGACTGGCAACAGGCCAAACTACCTATTAGATTCAGTGGCCTTGATCTCTGCTCTACAGTGGACCTGGCTCTGTCGGCCTATCTCTCCTCAGTTTCCTCCAGCCGCGCCCTCCTTGGTGAGATACTCTACGGGATGGCCGAACCCGATGTGGCCCAGGTACCAAAGTCAGCCCTTGCTGATTGGACCGCTAACGGGCTCGCCATCCACCAGAATATGGATGTCGAATGCAAATGAGACGACATCAGATGCAAGTCCACCTTCTTCAAGCAGCTAGAGACATCATTTGGCCGGCACCATCTTGTCTGCTTCCGTTCAGCCTTGCAGCCAAATAGCAGCACATGACTCAATTCGGTGCCCTCCTCATCTGCTGGTACCTTTCTAGATGATGTCGCTGTGGAGGGGTAGTAGATGAATTTGACCTGCATCCTTTATCCTGCAGCCTTAGCACCGGCCGATTACCCTGACATGCCACCCTGAATGACATAATCAGAAGTGGCTTTGAGGCAGCTGACTTCCCATTTCAACTTGATCCTGCAGGTCTTGACCACAGGGATGGTAAGAGCCCCTGATAGGATTACCATCTTCCCAATTGAGGGAGGCAGATCCCTAGTCGGGGACATGATGTGCAGAAATACATGCTCTCCAGTTCCAACCTCACGGCATCTGCCACAAACCCTGGTGTCGGCACCCGTAAAGCGGCGGAGAGAAAAATCAATAAGTACTGGTTGCCGTCAAGATGTCAGGTGTCCTAAGACCCCATAATACTGATTTTCTTCACAAAATAGGGTTAGCAACGGCCCGTCAGAGAAATGAGCCCTGCGAGGTAGAGTGGCAACTACAGCGAGTGTCACTGGCAATTCTCCGTAGCAATGCCATCGCAGTCATTATCGCGGGGCACAACTGAGTACCCCACTTGTTCCGGGATATTTGGCCCCTCCCACTCCGTCTTCAGCTGCTTTGATCTCCCCCTCCTTTCTCCTTAAACAATTTACACTCGATAGTACATATGTGTATTGTAAAGTCGAATAAGTGGCGACAGCCTTCGAAGCCTTTGTCTACTGTCTTTTCTGCACCACTCTCCTGAATAATTTTTTTTTTTTTTTCATTTATTATACAACCTACGCCTTTCCAGATCCACCAGCCAAGGGTATAAACTAATTAAGATAGTGATTTGAGAAATACGAACATTTTTAAACTACTGGCCTTGTGTGACTTACAACCCCCACTTGTGTTCTCCTTATATATCATCATCATCAGACGGTTTTGACTGGAAACTGGCGAGCTGGGGAGCTGCACCAGACTCCAGTCTATTTTTGGCTTGGTTTCTACAGCTGGATGCCTTTCCTAACGCCTTGTGATAAAAATTTAGTTGATGGAAACATTATGAAAGCCCTTTAAATATATATGTATGTGTATAACGTTTGCTGATGGACATATCAGTGGGGAAAACCAATAAACTAGCACAGATATTCACTTGTCAATTTTACCATTGGCAATACAATGAACTAGTGATTTGCTTGTTGGAAACCTGATACCAACAAAGCTATTACTCATCAAAAGTATGGTATAAAAATAAAAAGGTCAAGTTGATTCAAGAGTTATTGGTTAATAATACCTGTTCATTGGTGTTGTGCCATAATCAAGGTACTCAACTGTTGTTGACATCCAACTTTTTTGGCAGGTGAAAAGGTAAACAAAATAAATTAATCAGTGCCAAACTAATTAGAAATTGGTGAGAAGTTTATTGACTTCCAGTACCTCAGTCAGGTTGGGGTTTTTTTTTTTGTTGTTGTTGTTTAGCCCTAGGTCAGCTCTGATCCAGTTGACCTATGATCAAAGACATTACAACTGTTATCATGCCAGCTTTTATTCATACATAGTGTTTCTTTGACTACATTATCCAGTTTGTCTTTTTTTTAAGATGATAGGAGTTGATTTGAGAGGGATTTGGCTGTTATTTTTAGCTACTCAAGTAACACTACAGAAAGCACCTTCATTATTTCAATCTTGATCAGCCTATTTTATATAGTGATGATTGAATGATGATGAAATATCTAGTAATATATTTGGAAGAAATCTGTTAAAATTTCTCATCTAAAGATGATTTCTAGCATTGGATTGACTAGGAATTTAACTTGCATTTATATTTCTTTTCTTCAGAGGTATTTATAATCAAAGAAGGGGGTTTAAATCTAAAAATTTGGCATTGCACCTATTTTAATCCTGTTTTTGATGTTTGAATACTAAACTGATCTCACTGTGAAATTTAGACATGACAAAAAGAGTTACTTCTTCCAGCTCATTTTTTTTCCTTTATGTAACAGTTGTGTAAATATTACATACATCCTAATACCTAAACAATAACCATGAAGGAAGATCTATGTAGTTGCCTGACCTGCTGGAAATAGCAACCAAATGTGCCTCAACCCTGCTTTCTTAAAGAAAGGATACTTTGGTCAACTTAGTCCTAGTTATAGAAAAATACAAGATGGTCACAGCTGAAATGCTTCTATTGATAAGGTTTGGCCTAATTAATCAGGGATGACTTGGGGTTAAATAACCTCTAACAGTTGAGACATCACAGATGGCAAAGAGATGAAAGAAATTATTTACAGTACTTGATACCTCTTGGTCCTGAGTTCAAATATTGTCTTGTTTGACTTTTCTTTCTTTTATCTCCTTTGTGTAAATGAAATATATAGCAGTTACATACTTAGATACTAGCTTAAATCTTTCCATGTAGCCCATGTTTCGCTTACATGTAAGATGGTGTTATTGAAGAGGCTGGCATGAAATGAAATAATTTGAGAACATAGTGGAATGAACAACGTAATTGAATAATACCAAAAGCACAAGTTCTGCTGGGATGAGCAAGTCGCAAGGTTCACAACAGATGGACCTGTGCAGATGACAATTGGTATCCAAGAGTTTGAGAAGGCTACTCAGAAGACTTCCATGACAATTTAAACGATTTGGGCCAAGATGGAAAAGAAGGGAATGATCAAAAAAGAATTAAAAGTACATCGTGACCAGCAATGTATAACAACATTCAATTGTCTGTTTGATATAGAGATACATCATCATCATCTTTTAACGTCTGTTTTCCATGCTGGCATGGGTTGGACGGTTTGCCTGGAATGGCAAATCAGAGAGCTGCACCAGGTTTCAGGCTGATTTGGCTTAGTTTGTATGGCTGGATGCCCTTCTTAATGCCAACCACTTTACAATGTGTGCTGGGTGTTTTTAACGTTCCACCGGCACGAGCACTTTTACGTGGCACTGGCATGGATACAGTGATACATACTGGGGTTAGGTCAATGTAGTATATCCTGTTCCTTAATAAAAACACTTTGAGTTTGATAGAAATTAATTAATATTTATAAAGCATGTAAAACTTTTCAAACTTCATTTTTTTTAATAATTTATTAACGTATTCAATTTTTACTATTTTTATATAATCTGAAATTTATTTGTTGAAATAACATGGCATTTACTAATTTTTGTGTAGACTGCGGGAATCTATAGAGCGACTGAAAAAGAAAAATTTCCCTAATTTGGACCAAAGTAATCAGAGAGTAGAATTCCTGCCTGTAGAGTGGCGATCTAGTCTACAACTAGACGGTGGTACGTATTATCTTGTTTTTAGTTTTTGTTTTCATTTTTTCATAATTAATTTACAACACTCACTGTTATCTACTTAAATTCCTAAAGATTTGTAGCACTATGCTGCTTTCTTTTGTAAGATAGAGATACCTTTTGTAAAGTAGAGATAAGCAAAAGAAGAGTATAAAAAAAGAAGCACATGGAAAATAGATGTAGTTAGACAACTCTCCTTTCAGTAGTCTGAGACTAACAATCATAAGATGTCTCTTGTTATGGATTGGTACCGTATGCAAGTAAAATTGTTCAAACCAAAGTTTATAGCCATAAATGGTATGTTGACTTATACACCAAGACAACTTTGGAGAGCCAAAAATTCCATGTGAAATGCAGCAGGATTTGAAAAGATAGTGACGATATTTACACTACATGTTTACACTATATATCACATCAGATTGTATGCCAGAAAATACAGTAGCTCTGAAGTTTCCTGCTAAAATATAAAGAGGAACCACATATCTACATATCTTTCATTTCTTTTCTTAGGAGTTCTTTTGTCCAAGACAGTGTTAGAGTAGTGGGTAGAATTTCTTGCAATATTTGTTCCAGTCTCTACCATTTTAGTTCAGTTCCCACTGATGTCAACTTTGACTTTCGTCCTTTCAGATCAGAAAATGACTTGTCCAGGACAGTGGGTTAATGGAATTGTTAAGAATGGGTTGTTTTCCAGCATCTGTTCAAGATCTCTACATTCTGAATTCAAATTTCACTTTCTACCACTAGCCTCCTTGTGGTAGGAAGTGGGCCTTTTGAGGTCCAACTAATGGTGATAGGCCTCTAATGTCAGATGTAGCAACTTGTCAAAGAGAGCAATATCTTTGTTTCATCAATGACATAAGTAGACCATGGCTGTGTGATTAAGAAGTTTGCTTTGCAACCATATGATTTCGGGTTCAGTCCCACTGCACAGCACCTTGGGCAAGTGGGACTGAACCCCAAATCACATTCTTCTACTGTAGTTCCTGGCTGACCAATGCCTTGTGATTAACTTTAATAGATGGACACTGTGCAGAAGCCCACTGTGCATGCACATGCATTTGTTTCTCACCACTAGACATCCAGTGTAGGTATGTTTAGGTACCCATAACTTAGTGGTTCTGCAAAAAGAAACTAATAGAATAAGTATACATAAGTACTGGGGTCAATTTGATTAACATAAACTTTTCAAGGCAGTACTCCAGCATGGCCACAGTCTAATGGCTGAAACCAGTAAAAGAATAATTTGAAATCGCATTACTTTGATTTTAATGGAATGGGTGTTGTTTTCACTTCACAAAGTTTTTGCTCACTTCAGGTAAAACTATATATCGATCCATTGCATTAACATTAGTAACCTAAGATCTTTTTTACTTGTTTCAGTTGTTATACTGTGGCCATGCTGGGGCAATGTAATATGCTTTTATAAATTAATATAATATTTATCTATTACATCAGACCATTGCATTAACACTAATAACTTCTTACATCAGCTGATATAAATTAAGTAAATAATAATTTAATTTCTCCATTATTCATTATCAGATACTGTTGAGCTCATTACACCCCATAGTGTAAAAGGTCTCCGCACGATTCTAAATAGTAGTGCCATGGATATTCTATACTATACAAGCCCACTCTATCGATCAGAGGTAAGTTTTCTTTCCATTCAGTTATTGTATGAGTAGAGTTCAAATCTTGTTTGTTAAAAGTTTTGATGAATGAGACTGTATTTCGAAAATAGAAACCATTTTACTGAGTAAAGATCATGAAAATTGTATGATGCTTACCTACTAAAACTTTAGTCTTTGCTAAATTCACTTTGAGGCCTCTTGATTCCAATGTCAGGAATTTCTTTTCTAATTCTACCATAAGAACTTAGGTCATCAGCATAAAGACGTTCCCATGAACAAATGGTATTAAACCTTTCTGTTACAGCTTGGAGAACTATAATGAAGAGACAGGGACTGAAGACCAAGCCCTTGTTAACCCCAACCATCACACTAGATTCATCGTTCCCTTGTACATGGTTTGCACAGCTTTCAGAAGCTATATGTCTACTCCAAGCTTCCTTGGTAACCACCAGATCACAGAGTAAAGAATCCTATCTTCTCTAGGGTACTTTGCTCTGGATAAGTATAGGGGATATAACTCTTTCTGTAACTTTCAGAACTTGGTCTGATAGTTTCATACCTTTGTAGCATTTGACAATGAAACTGCTATGCCAGCATTGGGGAGGACACTTTCTTGTACTACCTGATTTACTATGTGGGTGACCAGCACATTTCCTACCTTACAAGAGATTTTAAGCATCTCTGTGGTGATTCCTGATGGACCCGGTGCCCACCCCCCTGCCTTCACTTCCTAAATTGCCCTATCTACCATACTGCTGTCAAATTGGGGTGGGCCCTCTTTCTCCCATGCATTCTCCTTTCAGCAACGTCTCAAAATAGCATTTCCAAGCTTCTTTCTTTTCATTGTCAGTAAGAGCAATAGTGCTTTATTTATTCCATTGTGTTTTATATTTTGTACAAGAACTAGTTCAACAAGGCTAAAACTTACTTTTATGATGGAGATAAACAGCAGCATCACCATAATTTCATATCCACTCTCCACGCTGGCTGGGAATGGAAAAGTTGTCAGTCCAAATCAGTTCCTATTCTGAGTTACTGGCCCTCCCACACTCAGAGGACTACATCTTGTTTATTCATTCTATTTTCGGCATTTTTACTATGGCTGCATGCCCTTCCTATCAATTTTACAGAGTGTACTGGTTGCATTTTGAGTGGCACCAGCACTAAAGAGGTTGTCATATCTTCAGCTAGTCTAACAGGTCTTCTTATCCCTATGTTATGTTTACTTGATCAGAAACGACTTTAGAGAATGTATTGGGTGCATTTTATCACAGCACCTACACAAGATAAGATGCCTTATACCTTGCAAGACAAAATATTTCTCTACATGTTCCCTGTTGTTCAGGGCAATGTGACCAGTACAGTGAGTAGAAGAGAGAGATCACAGAAGATAAACTAGAGTGGGAGGGAGAAGGAAGCAAGAATATGTTGAAGAGAAACTGTAATGGTGTGGTTAAGAAATTTGCTTCCCAACTACATGGTTTCAGGTTCAGTCCAACTGCATAATACACTGGCCAGGTGTCTTCTATTATAACTCTGGGCTGACCAAATCCTTGTGAATGGATTTGCTAGACGGAAACTGAAAAAAGCCCATCAAAGCTTGCTTTGCAACCACATGGTTTCAGGTTCAGTCCCACTCTATGACACTTGGACAGCTGTTTTCTACTATAGCTGCCAGGCCAACCAATACTTTGTGAGGGAATTTGATTGGACAGAAACTGTGGAAGACCATCATATATATATATATGGGTGGGTGGGGGAGTTTGTCCCCCACCACCACACCTTTGACAACTGGTGTTGGTTTGTTTATGTGCCCATAAATTAGCAGTACAGCAAAAGAAACTGATAGAATAAGTACCAGACTATTATAAAATAAATACAGGGGCTGATTTGTTTGACTAAACCCTTGAAGGCAGTGCCCCAGCATGGCCACTGGCCAGTAACTGAAGCAAGTAAGAGATAAAAGATTATATATATATGTGGGTGGGTGCACATGGATGTGTGTGCATTACTGTCTCCTTGCTTTGACATCATGTGATAGTTGAAAATGAGTATCACTGTCACACAAGCAGTGTCTTTCATTTCCAATCTTCTGTGAAAACATGTTTGACTATGGGGAAATATTACCTTGCTTGGAAACAGGTGAGGGTTGACAATAGGAAGTGACTCATCAAATTCAATCTGACTCATGCCAGCCTTGGAAAGTGAGCATTAACACAATGATGGTGATGATGTTATGCATATATTCAGCTGCTTACAAGTTACATTTTGTTTGTTTATGTGTAAGAAATAAAACTTTAAGAACATTGAAGGGAAAAATATTTAAATATTTAGCATTCAGAGTTCTGTCAAATGTAATGCTTATTTATTCACATTGTTTTTAATTAGTCATTGCATTATCTCGTATCTTTGAGAGTTCAATGATGTGGTTGTTTATTTTTAGAATGACATTATAGGGTAGATGTGAGAGGTCAAATCTGGCCAATTTGAACTTAGAGCAGGTAGAATATCTTGGCTGGATATGGCCAGTTTTTAATGCTAAAGGGGTAAACATTTGAATTCAAAATTTGAAGGGAAATTATTAATAAAAATGTAATTTTATTTCAGATTACCCATGGTTTGCAATCTGAGATAAACAGATTGTATTCTGTGTTCTGCCTCAGAAATCCCTATTTTATTTCTGCTGGAGGAAAGATATCCATTGCTGCACATTCCTTGGGTAAGTATTTAAAATGGAGACTTCAAATCATTTTGGTTGTTATTGTTGTTGTTTAACCCCGGGTCAACCTTGATTGAACAAAACTAAAGTCAATAGAATTCCAACTGTGACCATCCTATTTATTGTTTGAGATATATACTATCCGTCCAACCCATGCTTGCATGGAAAAACGGACGTTAAAGGATGATGATGATGACTATAACAGAAACAGCTGTATGTTAACACATTTGTTTTACGTACTTAGTTGAACCAAGACAGCCTCTATAAAATCCCTTTCCTTTTTATGTTAGAAATAGCAGCCAAATCTCACACAAATAACACAACTGTTTAAAGAAAAAATAAAGACTATATTTTATAATGTTGTCAAGTCACACAATGTCTTGAATAAAAAATGTGCTAGTCACAGCTGGAATAACTTTTGATCAAACATCTACTTGAACCAGAATGACTTGAGATAAAATACAATTTCTTTAATAAACCATCAACAGTATATTATTCTAAAACAAAGCATCACATTCCTGTTTCTCTGTGTGACAAAAAGAAAAACAAATAGTCTAAAGGAAATAACCCTTTCATCAATTCTTGATGTATAGATTTTTTTTTAATTACATGTGGGTAAGAAGTTCACTTTGCAACCATGTAGCTTGAGGTTCAGTTCTACCTCATGGCACCTTGGATAAGTGTTTTCTACTATAGAAATGAGTGAATTTTGTAGAAGGAAACTGTAGAAGCTCATTGTGTATGTATGTATGTGTGTGCGTGTACGTATGTGTGTGTGTGTATATATATTGTATTTATATATATGTGTGTGTGTATATATGCATATATATATGTGTTATGTATATATATGTAGTAGGGTGAGATTACTACATATATATACATACAAATATATATATATACATATATACACACATATATACACACATACATATATATATATACAATATACACACACACATACATTCACACACATATATATACATACATATATATACACACATACATACACATACATACATACATACATACATACATACATACATACATACATACATACATACATACATACA
>JAOPUL010001697.1:23748064-23763179 GCA_027564515.1 Octopus rubescens
CCACCACTTGACAACCAATGTCGGTGTGTTTATGTCCCTGTAATTTAGTGGTTTGGCAAAAGAGACCGATAGAATAAGTACTGGGCTTAAAAAAGTTGTCCTGGGGTTGATTTGTTCAACTAAAACCCTTCAAGGCAGTGCACCAGCATGACCGCAGTCAAATGACTGAAGTAAAAGATAAAAGAATACACATGTGTATCATCATCATTATCATCATGTTAAAAGATGATGATGATACACATATATACACAATAGGATTGAACATGGAACACTTGGATAGAAAATAAATTCCCTAACTACACAGCTGCCCATAATAAATTTGCTAGCAAATTCTTAAATTTACTAGTTTCTAATAACCAAATTACTATGGAAAGAAAAGATTACCATTTGTTGTAGAATCCATGATTTTAACTGTTAAGGTATGTGGGGACCTGTATGAAACTATCTATTGTAAATCTTTAATGGTTAACCCTTTAGCATTCACATTACTCTGTAAAATGTAATGCTTATTTATTCATGTTGTTTTCAATTAATCATGCATTATCTCATAGCTTTGAGATTTTGATGATATCATTGTTTACTTTTACAATGATATTGTAGTGTATGTGTGAGAGGCTGTATCTGGCCAGTTTAAATATAAAACATGTAAAATATTTGGGCGACATATGGCCTGTTTAAATGCTAAAGAGTTAATAGATGTCACACACAGCTATTTACAGGAAGCATAATTATGACAGGCTTCAAATAATAAACAATTCAAGACATGTATAAATTATAACATAGCATTTTTAATTAAATTATCAATCTATTTTTAGGCCTATCGCATCGAGCCTTTAATCTACAAACATTATGCATCTATTTTACCTGTGGACATCCAACGGTTTGATGCGCCATTAAAGAGACCTTATTCAGAGTGTTCAGGAAGAGGGAGTACTTCTGATACTCTTGTTGATTCGAGTAGTGAACACAGTATTGCAAGCATTCCTGAATCTTCCACAGAAACTGAAACAGAATCCTCGTCCTTACCCAAAACCATTGGATATTCTTTGGGTAAGTAGATTTTTAGATTTAAAATTCATCTTTTCAAGTGCTGCCATTTGCCTTTTTGGAATTTCTAACTATCGTTCACTCTTATACCTTTTCTTTCTACAGGAAACATGTTCTTAACTTTAATTAAAAAGTCACCTTCAGATTTATTAACTCGTGAGCTTAAAAAGATGGAGACAGAAGCAAGACAGTTAGAAGAAATGAACCCTACTCCAATGCCGAGTTGTTCTGTGCATAATGCCCCAGGTATGTGCTTGAATATTTTCTTTTTTACTATATATTATTCCTAATAGATTTGCTTAATCTATTTTTTTCTGTAATCTACTTGATGTAATCCATATGCAACAATGAAATAGTGTGGTGTTTACAGAATTCAAAGAAAACGAATTTCAAATTCATTGTGGTTGTTGAATATTTCTGCAGAGCATATTGTTGTTGACATACTTGCAGACATACAAAATCAACAAGTTTTTGCATGTGAGCCATGGGGCAGTGCCTTGCTCAGTTCCCTCCCAATGTACCAGATTGCTATCTTCTGAGTTGGTGTAGCTCTTCATGTGGGCTCAGACATGTATGGAATGTTACGGTGTTGGTATGGTAAGGAGGTTGATAGTATGCACTTTTGTGCCATTTCAGTGCTGGGAAATGCTACTGACATGTTGAAATATACAACATAATCAAACTGATCCTTAGCCTCTGAGGGCATATTAGTGATCTTGGAACCTACAGGATCGGAGTGCAGTGATGGCAAACACCCAGACAGGGTGACCTGATTTTCATATGCTTTGCGTTGCTCATTGCTCTGACAGAATATTGTCACTGATACTTTCAGTGACAGATGCAGTCTACTCATTGACTGCTGGGATGAGAGGCCAAAAAAGCAAGCAAAACAAGTATGCATCGTTGATAGATACAAATATCAAGACTAGTGTCATTGATGAATTGATGAAGGTTTTTATCAATACCATCAGAGTATAATAAACATTTGGAGTGACAAGTGAAGCAGTCACTACATCATGGCTATAGAAGTAAATAGGATGGCAATTCACTGTTAAGTAGAGAGAGAAGAATAAAGACAAATTATAAGAAAATAATTCAGAAATTGTAATTCTGGCTTCTATGCCAGCTATTCTAATCCATTTGTTACATAGTTTGAATAATAATTTTTTTTTTTTTTGATGATGATGATGATTAGCTTTTTCTTTCCTTCTGCTCTGTCATAACACTGTGTTTAATTTCCCCATCATTTTCTGCAGAATTATATTATAAATTGTACATAGGTGTAAATTGTATATAGGTGTACATGTGGTAAGATAGGTACAGGCTTGGCTGTGTGGTAAGAAGTTTGCTTCCAAAGCACATGATTCCGTGTTTGGTCCCACTGTGTGGCATCTTGAGCAAGTGTCTTTTACTAAAGCCTTGTGAGTAGATTTAGTAGACAGAAACTGAAAGAAGCCCAAAGAATATGCATTGTATGTGTGTCTTCATATCTGTTTGCCCCCCCCCCCTTCCCTTGCTTGGTAACTGGTGCTGGTTTGTATATGTCCCTGTAAATTAGTGCTTTGTTAAAAGAGATCGATAAAATAAATACCAGACTTTAAAAATCAATACTGGGATCAATTCATTTGACCAAAATCCTTCAAGGCAGTGCCCATGACTAAAACAAAATCCTCTTTTTCTTTACAGTTCTGGAATATCGTATGGATTTCCAATTGAAAGAAAGCAGTTTTGAGAATAGTTACATATCTGCACTAACTTCACATACTGCCTATTGGTCAAACCAAGACGTAGCTTTTTTCATTCTAACCCATGTCTTTCCTAACATTCAAACATGTTAGTATAACGAAAATAATAAACATCAAGAACAATTTTTTTGGTATTTTTTTTAAAAATTAATTACAATAATTGTGAATATGTACTAATTGTGTCATTGCCATTTTTTTATAATTTTTTTACTTTGGGTATTCTGTTTAAATTTTCATTGATTTTCTATAAAATGTTTCTATAAAAAAAAACAAGTTTTTTTTTTATTAGTGCTTGTTCACTCTGCTGTAAAAGAAAGAATAGTGACAGCTATAATGTTTGCAATAAATGAAAATGATGAACATAAAATTTATGTAGCCACAAGATAATGTTTTGAAATTTTAAACTTTGACTATAGTCAATATTTGAGAAGGGTTTTAAACCGTAAAAGGTCAGCATATATAAATGTATGTTTATATTTATATACATAAATACTTTTTTTTTTTAATGTCTTGCACATACACATACTACATATAAACCTTTTTGTATTTACAGAGAAAATATTTGTATATGTGTAGTTACTTTTTGGGAGATATCTAATTCAAAAGACTTCTTCAATTCTAACTACACTATTCAACAAACATATTGGTTCACAAAAGATATTTAATCTTTGTCATTTATTCATTTATTCTATATAACATTTTTCTTTAATGAAGAAATTAAGCATCATTCCTTTTGTGAAGAAAATCAAACATTTTGATTATTTTTGATGTTGTTTGACATGTTCCTTAAATGCAAGAATCCTTTATTATTGATGGACGTATGGCAAGCACTGTGGTAAATTCTCAGCAAACAGTTCACTGGCTGTAATTCGCAGTTGAAACAGCTTTATTTATGCCGTTAATGTCCTCAGAAAAGTCTTGAACATCAGAAGACCTCGCTTTAACTCCTCTTAAAATCTACTGTCACCATAACATGTTAGAAACCATAATTTATAATAGACACTGCGATGGTGCAGTCATAATAAAAAAAATTAAAAAAAAAGTTCATTCTAGATATAATTCTTTAATCCAGTGATCCTCAGTCTCTTTTGCACCATAATCCTGTTTCATGCAAGACAATTTTTCCATGGACCAGGAGATCATGCGCATAACAAAACACAAAGTACATAATATGTAATTTAACTATTGCATATATAATACATATACATATATTAAATATATAATGCCAAAACACTATTGCAGTCTGCAATAGTCAAAATATTAAAAATTAATTCTTTCTGTGTGGCCCAATATCAAATAATCCAGGTGGTTGGGGACCTCTGCTTTAATCAATTTATATGATACTTATATTGTCAGTAGCCATAGCTGATGTGATACTGGAAGATGTAAGAGGCATCATTATTTTTATAAATAAGCAGCTCTCATAACAAGTGTCTATCAGCTATAAACATGATCATAAAGTGAAAAATTTCTAGTCTTTTTAGAATTTGTATTCTGATTTGATATTCTAATAGTAATGCAAATCATATGAAGAACTGAGTTATCTTTCTTGCCCAATACCAGTAAATTGAGTAACAATAACACACACTGGTTAGTTTTATTTAGTTGTACCTCTCTCTCACTCTCCTCAAAATTGGCCTCGTGCCTAGCCCCAAAATTTAAATATAGAGAAACTGGAGTTAGCCAATTAGCAGAGAACCAAAGCCATTATTATTAAATGAAAAAGCATTATTATTATTAAGGTGGCAAGCTGGCAGAATTGTTAGCAAGTCAGACAAAATGCTTAGTGGCATTTCTAACAGCTCTTTACATTCTGAGTTCAAATACTGTTGAGGTCAACTTTGCCTTTAATCTTTTCAGGGTCAATAAAATAAACTGTCAAGTAGTGGGGGTTGCTGCAATCGACTATATCCCTCCCCTAAAATTGCTGACCTTGTGTCAAAATTTGAAACAATTATTAAGGCAGCGAACTGGCAGAATCATTAATACAGCTGTTAAAATGCTTTGCAGCATTTCTTGTGACACTTTGTTTTGAAGTTCAAATCCCACTGAGGCCAACTTTACTTTTCATCCTTTTGAGGTCAATAAAGTATAGTACCAGTCAAGTTCTGGGGTTGGTGTAATCAATTGGCCCCTCTCCTTTAAACTGCTGGCCTTGTCGCAAAATTAGAAACCATCATCATCATCATGGTGGTGGTGGATTGGCAGTATAATTAGTATTAGAAAAAATGTCTTGCAGCATTCAGTTACAGTTCTTTACATGCTAAGTTCACATCCAACTAAAGTCAACTTTGTCTTTCATTCTTCCTGGGTTGATAAAGTACAGAGATTGATCTAACAGCCTACACACCTCCTTCAAATTCATAGCCTTATGTCTGTTAGAAGATCAATGTTGTCTTCTAATATAAACTTCATGACTTATATAATCTTCAATCATACAGGGACTGTTTTCTGTCTTTCATATGGTTGGTATATATAAAATAAATATCAATAAAATAATTATGTTGATCATTTATATTTTCCAGTTCGATAAACACTAGGTTGTTGCCCGTTGCTATGCTGCCTGATAAAAATATTTGTTAATCATGCACGTACCTTCATAAATTGTTCAAGGTGAAAGTCTTTTTTCAAAGTTTGTGTAGCATTGTCTATATGTTGAAAGACACAGAAATACACACACAAACATCCCCCCCCACAAAAAAAAATAACTACATATATATATATATATACATATAGCCTTTTCTTTTTGAAAAACATAACTACATATATATTATATATAGTCTTTTTTTTAAGTGTGTTGCATTGTGTTGACAGACTTGCACTTAAAATTCTCGCATTTTAAATCAAAACTTGTTAGTTACTATGGTGACAACACTACCTATCTATCTTTCACACACTATTTCTCTCTCAACAACAAATTTTTCTCCTCTCCTTTTAAAAATACGTTGTGACATATTTTGATTCCTCCCCTTTTTTCCCCTCCTTCTAATAGATGTTGTGACAGGCAGACAGATCTATAATATAAGATTTGTGTTGAGTATATATAAAAAGAATCTTAACTGGTAATTGTTGTCGTTTTAACCCAGGTCAGCTCAGTTTTAAAAAACTTTATGGTCAGACATTCAAGCCATAATATTTTGTCTTCACATACATAAATATGAACTTCTTTATCTGTGTTCTTCCTTGTATAAGACAGTAAATTGTTATTTAAGGAAATGTAGCTGCTATTTCTAGCATGTCAAGTGTATACATTGATTCCTCATTAGTTTTGACAGAGTCCACGTGACATTAATTAGTAATCTTAAAGCCAGTTTCGATTTGTATTGCCTCAAAGAAGCATTAATTGAAACCATTTGTAATGAAAATATAAAAAAAAAAACATTGTGGTGCTTTAGAATATGAAAATATCTGGTCTTATAAAGTATTTATATACAGGGATGAACAGCTATCATAGAATAAGAGCGACTTCATGTCCCCTGGTAAAAATGACAATGACAAAATAACAATTGACATAATGCCATTTGGTGAGATCTGACCACACCAAATTAATATAAGGTATGGATATTACAATTTCTTGTTTTTCCAACTTCTAAAATATGTTAGGATTTATCATATGGTATAAAACATAATCATTCTTACTAAGAGGAGGTAAATTCTTAAAGAATTGAGACTTGAAACAAATTCAAATTCCCAGTAAAAAAATGTCTTAATTTCTGTGTTAATGGACTTGTCAAAAAGACCAACATCAAAACTTTGCATTATTTCATGCTTACTAATAAATAAAATTTCTAGAATTTTCTCATATCCATCCATATCAGTAAATTCATAAAATCTCTTTTTCAGAAGACATCATCCATCTTTCTATTTTTTTCACATATAAATGAATTACCCTTAAAATTACATTTTTTAAAAAATGATGGAAGAAACTTATTCTGAGGTTAAAGACCTGACCAGAATGCTTGCAACAGTATCGATTATCCATATATATCTATCTGTTTATCTGCTACAGGCATCTATAGGCCAAGTGTTAACCTGGACAATGGATTGAGTCAACCACTTCATAACAATAATGGCCTCTCCATTAGGCTTCCATACAGTTTCTATTTTTCAAATTTCATTCAAGGCTTTGATTGACCTGACATTATAACAGAAGACACTAACTGAGTTGCAACACAATGGAATTGAACCTGAAACTACATAGTTGTGAAACAAACACCTTAACCATGCAGCCATGTTTGCATCCACACTTTGGTCAGCCCTAGGCTTTAGTAATATATACTTAACCAAAGTGTCACACAGCAAACTTTTTAATCACTCATCTATAACTGTGTTCATAATTCAATAGCGAAATCACTATAACTGTAAAGATTTTCATTTCACTTCTACATAACATTATAGTCACTTCATAACTTACATCAATTTATTTACACACTACTGTCATTTTTGTCACGTTCTTTCATGTGTGTGTATGAAAGAGAAAGAGAGCAAGAGTTGTTGGCAATCTGAATGGTCTACAGAATCTTCACATTATTATTTTGCAGGAATCACAATGTGCCTGGTAGTTACAGCTTTATCTAAATCACTGTATTTGATGACATAAAAGATGCACTCCAATTTCAGCAGTGCATATTCAGAGAAAAAAAAAGATTTTGGTGCATTAAAGCATCTGATATTTAAAGCAATCTTGCATATAGGACCAGGAGCAAATTCTCAAAACACCTTTTCATGAGAAACAATGTGTCTTATATGCCTTCAAATACGGTATATATATTTTTTCCCATAATGGTGGGAATAAGAGAGAAGATAATGTCTTACTAACATGTAAAACTGAGTTCATAAAAAATATTTTAGAAAAACATAATTTTCTCATAGTCTTTTGGTTAATGCCAGCTATTTTGACATGCTTTTATCTGGCATAATTGATTTCAATTTTAGTTCTCAGAAATCAAATCTAATTTTTGAATGTTTAATTACTTTTCTGGTTAGTTATATAAAATGTGCTTTGGGGATCATAATCTACATTGGAAATACAACTAAAACAGTTTGTCTTCTTGTTCTTCTAAAACTCATGGGTTTATAACAATAAAAACAAAACAAAAAATATTACACTACCACCACTATGAACAATCCGTGACATTCCATAATTTTAAGATATTGAAAGGCTTCTTTAACAGTGATTTTTCAATATTCAGACTATTTTGCTCAAAGTTTTTACCAAAATACTCTGTATTTCACTTTTATTCACAAAGAAAATATTTCACAAATTTAACCCTTTAGCATTCGGATTATTCTGTCAAATGTAATGCTTATTTTTTTTCACATTGTTTTGAATTAATCATGCATTATCTCATATCTTCAAGATTTTAATGATGTAATTTTTGCTGGGTAGGTGTGAGAGGCCCGATCTGGCCAGTTTGAACATATGACAAGTAGAATATTTAGGCCGGATATGGTTGGTTTAAATGCTAAAGGGTTAAATACAAAATTTGCAGAAATGCTGAGGCAACATATTTTTAAATGTTTATTAATTAAAATTAACCCTTTTAAATGTATTTTGTCAAGGGGTTTGTGTTCATCAAAAAAAAAAAAAAATTATTACATTTATAGAAAATGTTTTTCTTAATTCAATCTGTTTTCAATTTTTTTATTCAATTAAAACATTTTTTTTAAAAATTTATATCAGTAATAAAGTGTCTTGTAGCCTTAAATTATTGGGCCAGCATGGAACACATTTTCATACAGTAATTTGAGTATACACTTGATGGATTACAAATGTTCTCTTTCCACTACTACAAAGTTGAAATAGCACTGCAAGCTAATTTAACACATTTCTCAAGCACTGTCTCTTACTGTTTACAGTTAAGGGTGGGAACAACTGTACCTCCCTATCATACTTTTTTAAAGCTACTTGGACTCAGCCAAGCTAAGCATATTTATCAAGATTGCAGTGCAGTGTTGTTGCTATTCAGGTAAAAAAAACGGTTGACCCATCTGACCATCAAGACATTCTATCAACTTGAGCTGCTGGTCTTGTTAACACTAACAAGTACTGATCAGGTCTAATAATTTTGCGACCTGTCAGCTGATCATTTATAAGCACTATAATTTTTATGTTATATATGCGGTGCCCCAGCATGGCCACAGCCTTTTCACTGGGACACATAAAAGAGTAATAATGCATTTTTTTGAACTGCAGCATTGTTGGTTACAAGTCTGTGATGGGCCAATCACCGGTTCACTGTATTTAAGATGGAAAGAGTTACAAGGCACCACCTGTGCGATAACACCAGAACAAATATAGCCCCAGGGTTTTCATCCAAAAACACTGGTTAATTGATTTTCTTGCTAATGTTTACATCTTTCATCAGTAAAAGGTATACATGTGAGAGTGTATATTTGTATGTGTGTGTGTATATATATATTTTATATACTTAACTGTATATACATGTATATATTTGTGTGTGTGTGTGTATGTATGTATATATATATAATATATCATCATTTAATGTTTCTTCTTCCATTCTGGCATGGGTTGGAAGGTTCTACAGGAACTGATTAGCCAGAGAGTTGTGCCAAGCTCCAATATCTTCTTTGGCATCATTTCTACAGCTGGATGCCTTTCCTAACCACAACCACTTTACAAAGTGCACTGGGTTCTTTATTTTTGTGGCACCAGCACTGGTGAGGTCACCAAGTGCTAACAAGACAAGACTCCGCAACTGAGTTGGGTATAGTATTGAAGGATATGAAAGTATGATAGAGGGACAGGAGCAGCTGTCTTATACATATAAAGATTTTTATATATATATCAATCTCTCTCTCAATATATATTTATATATATATCAATTTCTATATATTTGTATAGCCATTTATGTATCATACTTAATGTAAATACATCATGATAGGCAAATTTACTGCAGTTTTTGTCCAGCGATATCTCTTATGGATGTCCTGTGTTTAAAAAGACCATATCTATATATTGGAGGGAGACAAATATCCCAGCAGTAGCAAGTAAAAATGTTAGATGCATTTCTGCTTCAATGGGTGTTTTCAATTGTGTTTTCAGCATGCTTAGACAAAATGTGTCACCACCAATGTATAATCCAGCTGGATAATTTATCCATGAAATCCAACAGAATATATATACATATATATAATTTTCAAAGGTGTATTTACCTTGCAAGTGATTTAATTTGAGACTGTGTTGAAACTAAAATGATGGCAGCATGGAAGACATGTTAGCCATTCAAAACCACACAAAGATTTAACTTCACTTAAATGTTTATTGTTTGTCATATGGTGTCAACATTTTCATTGCTCAAAACTGCAGCCTTGTCTCTGACGATGTTACATTGCATCTAACCTTTGGGCTTATTGGGTGAGATATATATATAGTTTGCAAGGTTCTGGGAGTATGGTTTTTTTTTTTTTTGCATAGGTCAGTCATTCTGATACATATGTGTATGTGTGTGTATATATGTATGTGTGTGTGTGTATATATATATATGCATGCACATGGTAGTTTCTGTACAATTTGTGCTTACAAGCCATCCGTCAATCTGAACCTAAGATAGAAGATAATTGCCGAAGGTACCAAACATTGAAACTAAACTCAGAATTATGTGGTTGTAGAGGGAACTTCTTAACCACTCAGCCATGCCTGTGCCCATAATTTGGTAATGCATATTACTGCTACTGTTCAATATGTCCCAATGTATTGTTTTAGAAACAAAACTTCAATCTTTTCTAATCTATTTCTATTTCAGTCTGGTGCATTTATATAATTTAATAATAATAATAATTATGTCTTTCATTACACACTCAACAAAATAATTTGTCTGGCAATCATGAATGAATGGATACACCGAGCAATACACATGATGAAACTTCATACAAATCTTCTCATACATTTTGTAACAATGAGCAATTTTGTCCATTTTATTTCAAATAAATATTTAAGTAAATATATCTGTGATGCTCTTTTTTTTGTTGTTGTTGTTGTTCTATATATTAGTTTAAATGTATTAATACTAATGGCATGGGTTCGACAGTTTAACGGATTCAGTGGGTCCAATGACTGCATCATGCTCGAGTGTCTACTTTGGCATGGTTTCTATGGTTAGATGCTCTTCCTAATGCCAACCACTTCATGATGTGTACTGGGTGCTTTTCTCATGCCACCAGTACTAGGGAGGTTGCCATGCAGCTCTCGAGTCTGCAAATCCCAAGAGGAGGGGATTTATGCAAGCAGACTAGGGTTAAAGCATGAGAAAAAGGAGTGGGACAGAACAGGTTCTTGTTGTAAGGGAGCTACGTGACTTCTAACACTGACCTCGACTTTGCAGATGACATCAAACTTGTCTCACATACAATCACAATTGCTCAAACTCTTCTTACCAACCTGGAGTCAGTCTCTCAATAAACTGCTCGAAGACAAAGACCATAATCATTGATGAAAATACTGGTGTGAGTAATCTTACACTTTCATCGGGAAGCCCATTGTGTCAGTTGCTGATTTCTATTACTTGGGCTTTTGTATTCGCTCTACCAGCATAGATGTTAACATTCATTAAGTGATAATGTGGTAAGCATCTGACAAGCTATGGAAAATTTGGAAAGTTACAGCTATCATGTGACCTGAGACAATGCCTGTTTCATGCTAGTAGAATTCTGTCCTGCTCTATGGCTCTGAAGGCTGGTCTCTTACAGCGGCCCAACAGCAATCACTAGACTGCACATACTTGACTTCTGTGCAAGGCCTTTAGCATCTCTTTTGCCGACCATATATCAAACAAGTCACTATATGGATCTTTACCATCCATCAGCCAGACAATCAAACAAAGACAGTTAAAATTTTCAGGCCACTGGTTTTGTCAAACTGATCAACCTGTCACCACTTTTTTTCTATAACTCCAGAGGTATGTTTAAGCCTGGTGGTCAGGCCTGCATGACATCTGTTCATGAAATTACACAGTGCAATGCCTTAGGGTTAGCACATGCAATGTAATCTTTCACAGCCTGGCGGGAAATTTTCTCTTGAGTTGGAGTCAACGTCCACAAATGATGTGGTGTAGACTAAGATGAATGGTATGTATCAATGAATGAGAAGGAGTGTAAATGTGTTAATTTTCCTTTTGTGCATCAGTGTATTTGTTTGCTAGAGAGATAGAGGAAGAGAAGAATGGCCAGAGAGAGAAACAGATAGACAGACAGACAGAGATGCTGAGGGAGATGGGGAATATCAAAGTGAATGGTAATTGCCTACAAGTATGTAAAAGTGAATGTCCAGTCTTTCATGCTCCTGAATTTGAGTGCATGAAAGTGACATTATGTATGAATAATGTATAAGAGAGAGTGTGTGTGTGTGTGTGAGATTTAATATCTGTGTAGATTTGTATGTGACTCATGTGTAGAGATAGAATTCTTATAACGTGTGGGTGTGTATATGCATGTATGTGTGATTATTATCTGTGTAGGTGTATGGAAGTAAAAATCTTTAGAAAAATATGAACACTGAATACAATCTCCATGAACGTATCAATTCAATGACTTGCCATCACAACAGCATTAGTTTTTTTTTTTTTAATGGTTTAGTCAAAGGGAGAAGAGTAGGACTTTTTTCGGGACCTCTGAGGTTGCTGGGTGGAAGGGAGGAAGATAACCTCAGGCCCAACTTGAATGCTTGCAAAGGAACAAAATCTATATATAGGCACCCGTGGAACAAAGTAGTGGTATTAATCCAGGTGCTAGTTTATTATCATTGAAGAACAGGAATGGATTCCTCTGACAGATTTAAACAATCTTCATCCATGAAAGTTCACTCACAAAGCTTTAGGCAATTTTAGGCTACAGTTGAAGAAACTTGGTCCAAGTTATGGCATAGTTAGTGAGATCTGACACAAAACCATGTAGTTGTGAAACAAATTTCTGAACCACATAGTCATGCATGTATTTGTCAGACTATAACAGCTGATATGAAATACAAATTTTTGTAGTAAAACTTATATTGAGAAAATACTGAGTTGAAGTGAAGTTGTTGACTCTCTCTCTCTCTCTCTCTCTCTCTCTCTCTCTTTTATATATATATATATATCGACATTTTGATTCAGTATGAATCACAACTGTCCGACGAACGGGAACGGGAAACTCTGGTAACAGTAAGTGATGATATTTTTGCAGCTTTAATAAAAGTATATATATAAACTACCTTCTCAGAACATTACTGTTAACTTTTCGTAACTAAAAATACTTTAAAAAAACAGTGACCTTCAACCCACTTGACAGTAGCATCTTAGATATTGAAGAAGAAAAAATTTGTCATGGTGAATAATGATATGGTAAGTGAAGTAGCATTAATGAGAACCTTCTGACCAACTGCTGTGTCTTTTATATAATGACTGACAGAGGAAGAAAGAAAGCAAGGTTTGAGATGTGTCACTAACATAACTGAAAGAAAGCAGTATATCTAAGGAATTTGCATTTAGTAATTGAAATAAGTAGTCCCATATTTCCCAGTCACTGATGTTGCTACTCTTATACTCTTTTCGTCATAATTGAAGTACTGACCGAGTAAGTGGCAAAGGATGAAATAAGAAATATTTGTTTCAGATATCATTATCATTATTACCAGCTGGCAGAGTCGTTACCGCACCAGGAGAAATGCTTAGCGGTAATTTTTCTGACTTTACATACTGAGTTCAAATGCCGCCGGGGTCAATTTTTTGCTTTTCATCATTCTGGGGTTGATAAAATAAGTACCAGTTGAGTACTGGGGTCGATTGAATTGACTATCCCCATCCCCAAAAATGTCTATGCCCAGTATAGAAAGGATCATTATTATTATTAAGGTGATGAGCTGGCAGACTTGTTAGCATGCAGAACAAGATGCTTAGCAATATTTCTTACAGTTTTACATTCTGTATCCAAATGCTACTAAGGTCAACTCTGCTTTTCATTCTTTTAAAGTTGAGAAAATAATTACCATTTGAGCACTGGGGTCGAGGTAATCAACTAACACCCTTCCCTAAAATTTCAGACCTTATACATATAACAGACAGACTGTTTATCATTATTATTAAGGCAGTGAGCTTGCAGAATTGTTAGAGCATCAGAAAAATGCCTTGCTGTATTTATCCAAGTTCTTTACATACTGAGTCCAAATCCCACAAAAACCAACTTTGCTTTTCATCCTTTCAGGGTCAATAAAATAAAGTACCAGTCAATTACTGGGGTCAGTATAATCAACTACCCCCTTCCCTATTGCTGATCTTGTGCCAAAATTTGAAACAATCATCATCATCATTATTATTATTGTCTTGACTCAGAATATACCTGGTAGAATTTATGTGGGTAGCAGATTCCTCCCTATAACCTTAGATATCCATATTATTTCAATAAACCATCAAGTGTCCAAAACCCTTCTGATGGTTTTTTTCCTGTTCCTTAGAGGCAAACTTCCTGTGGAAGTTTTACAGAACATTGCATTCCAATCTCCTTTTAACCATTTATCTATGTCATTACTCACAGTCCCTAATGCACCAATTATTACAGCTACAACCTTTTCAGATTTCATATTCCAAATCCTTACAATCTCAAATTTCAAGGGTTGTATTTTTTTACTTTTCATCTTCTTTCTTCACAATCCTGGAATCAAACAGACATGAGGGATCAATCAGTAAGCAAATTTGCTTTACCTTGTATATTATTCTTATATCGGGCTTGTTATTTTTTATCTTCTTATCTGTTTGAATTGAAAAATCCCATAAAATCTTGCATATTTCCAACTCATGTACTCTTTCTACCCAGTGATTTTACCAAGTACTTTCAGCTTCAAATCCCCATTTCTCATAAAGCTTTCAGTACAAAACTTTCACAACTAGGTCATGCATTATTATTATTAGGCGGCGAGCTGGCAGAATCGTTAGCACATCGGGCAAAATGCTTAGCGGCATTTCTTCCGACTTTATGTTCTGAGATCAAATGCCGCCAGGGTCGACTTTGCCTTTCATCCTTCAGGGGTCGATAAAGTGAGTATCAGCAAAAGATATCATGGGTAAGATTTATCTTTCATTCATTTTCGTACCATGAAAAATTGAACTATTCACCAGCCTTCAAATGCCTTTCAGAGATTAAAAGATATTTAACAACATGGCTTTGTGGTAAGAAGCTTGCTTCCCACCCACATGATCCCGGGTTCAGTCACACTGCGTAGCACCTTGAGCAAGTGTCTTCTACTATAGCCTCAGAGCGACCAAAGCCTTGTGAGTGGATTTGGTAGACGGAAACTGAAAGAAGCCCGTCGTATATATATATATATATATATA
>JAOPUL010001697.1:23789472-23801351 GCA_027564515.1 Octopus rubescens
TGCCCAAGATGCCACGCGGTGGGATTGAACCCAGAACCATGTGGTTGGGAAGCAAGCTTCTTACCACACAGCCACGCTGCACCTATTGCCACGCCGCGCCTATACACAAGTATAAATTAATTCTGAAAAGAAAAAAAAATAGCTGCATGTTTACTAAGTTCACTTTCATCATCTCTGTTGTAGTTACAACCAGAACCTACAAAGTTGATAGTGGTAGATATACAAATGTCCTGACTGCCAAATTGCATAATGGATAATGAATCATGGCATGCTAATACTGAAGAGCACTCAAAAGAAATACTACTGGTACATTCTCATCTATGCAACTTATTACAACAACTAACAGACCACCTAACAAAATACACTGATGCCTAACACAACTAAGCAGTCATCATATGCAACACACTACTATATACTAAATACAAACACCTAATGCAGTCATGAGCAGACTGCAGCCTGTGGGACTCTCTGAATGGCATGCCAAATGAAACATTACCTTTAATTTTTTTTATTTGTGCGGCCCACCTAATGATGAACCATGTCTCATGCGACATCCCATGAGACATCTCATGAGACATCCCATGTCTCATGAACCATGTCTCATGCTTCTCAAAAAAGGTTTCCCATGCCTGACCTAATGCAAGAATTAATAGATCATCCTCTACAATACACCACTACTATTTACAACATTACCAACATAAATATTGCTTTCAAATTTTGGCACAAGGCCAGCAATTTCGGGGTAGGGTTTAAGTCGATTACATCAACCCAAATGCTCAATTGGCACTTACTTTATCGACCCTGACAGAATGAAAGGCAAAGTCAACTTAGAACGTAAATACGAACGAAATGCCACTAAACTTTTATGCCCAGTGTGCTAACGATTCTGCCAGCTCACGGCCTTATACCAACATAAATATTACCACTATATACAACATACTATCATTGTATGAAACATACAGGTACAACATCGATTTTCTGCAACCTTTGGTTCCAAAGCCATTCCGGACTACTGCTTTTACCAAACCAGGGGTGGTCAGACTCTAAATTGAACAAATATTAAATTTACTTAAATAATTAAATGAAATACAGGTAATTGTACACTATTATGAATAATACAATTTTATTAATTCAGTACTGTGCAAGGTACTAGTCTGTGCAAGGCACCAGTAAACTAGTCTGGCAGCTGTGGGAATTTGAAGTTCCTGTTCATAAATTAGTGCAGATTATAAGAGTTTCCAGATCATCAATATCAGGAGAGTCTGTTGTACCTGTACTAGTACCCACAAAATACTACCACTATATATAAAACACTACCACCTAACACAATCCACTACCAGTATGTACAACACTCTACAATTATGTACAGCACACTAAGACCATGTACAACACTCTGTAGCTCACAACCACCACATGCAGCACACTATGTACAACACCCTACTAACAAGTACAATACACCACCACCAAACACAACACACTACTGCCTAACTTAGCGTACTACCATCTAATGCAACACTGTACCACAATGTAGAAACATTTCTATGTGTTGTACATTAATGGTAGTGTGTTGTATATTGTGTATGTTGGTAGTAGTGTGTTGTGTACAGTGATAGTGATTTATATATCTCTACTATTTCATAATTTATTGATTGTGTCATTATATTTAAAATATTATAATTTTTTATACTATTATATGAAGAATAAGATTTATTTTATTTTGCTTTTAAGGATTATCTGCATGGAATTTCCTGAATATGGATGTCTAAGGGAATATCTTAAGAATATGGAGACTCCACTGTCTGTCGCAACACAGTGTATGATTATAAGTGATGTATCACAAGGTCTGCAGCAACTACACCGGCTTGACATTCTACATAAGCATCTCTCTTCAATCAGAGTTTATCTTCGAGGCAACAATGGGAATGTAAGATGTTTATTCTTTCACATAAGAGTTTATTGCGAAAAAAGAAAGTAAATTAGTTTTATATTTGTCAGACTACCCCAAGCTTAATCAAAGGTTACATGTTTATATGCAGAAAAGGTTGTAGGTTTAAGAAATTTGCTTTACAGCCACATGGCTCCAAGTTTCATTTCACCGTGTAGCACTTTGAATAAGTGTCTTCTACCACAACTTTGAGTTGACCAATACCTTGTGAGCAGAATTTACTTTTTAAGTCCATTTTCCATGCTGGCATGGGCTGGACAGTTTGACAGGATCTGAATAGATTGTATGATGCTTGTGTGCAAACAGCAATGCAACACGGTAGTGAGATGTAGGCCCTGAATGTAGAGAACATGCAAAGACTAGAAAGAAATGAAGCTAGCATGCTCTTTTGGATATACAAAGTCAGCATGTATGAATGACAAAGAGCAAATGCGTTGAGAGAAAATTGGGCATAAGAGGAATCAGATATATTGTACAAGAGAGAAGACTGCACTGTTATGGTCACATATTGTATGTATATGGATGAAAACAGCTGTCTAACGAAGTGCCAATTGCTTAAGGTGGATGCAACTTGTGAAAGAAGGATACCCAGGGAAACATGACACAAAGTGGTGAAGGTTGATCCCAGGAGTTTGAATTTCATGGAGGAGATAATGGAGGACCAAGGTGTCTAGCAACATGCTGTGTTTGAGAAGACCTAATCATCCATGATCAGGAAACACTGAAGTTCTGGAAGCAACATGTCTATATAGACAGTTGGATAACCCTCATCTGATTTCTTCATCTAATGTTTCCATCACCCATTGTTCTATATCACTGATCTTCCCATCACTTGCAATGCTCTGTTTCTGTAATTATATGAGGGTAGAACTATATATTTTGTCATGATTTCTGTGACACCAGTTACCTTTCTCGTGCCGGTGACACGTTAAAAACACTCGTGCTGGTGACACATTGAAAACAATTGTGCCGGTGACACATTGGAAATACTCATGCCAGTGATACGTTAAAAATACTCATGCTGGTGACATGTTAAAAACACTCATGCTGGTGACACATTAAAGGTACCTAGTACACTCTCTGGAATGGTTTGTGTTATGAAGGGCATCCAGCTGTAGAAACCATGCCAAAACGGACTAGTGTCTCGCGCAGCTCCCCGTCTTGCCAGTCTCCAGTCAAACTGTCTAACCCATGCCAGCATAGAATATGGATGCTAAATGATGATGATGACTACTTGAAACCACTTCAGTCAACTGCCATGCTTCATTTTTACATTATCCCTCTTCATTCACATTTTACATCGATCACCCCACCCTTCGATGCTATAAAATTATCTCTCCCTTTCCACTAAACAAAATCACTGACGTCAGGAGTTTATCTCTATTTCATTACAATTGCCAAAGTATTTCAGATGGAATGTTAAAAGCCCTATCCAAATCTAACCTTTTCCTAGATCCCTTAGCACTAAGAGGAGTATACCTTAGAATATCACAAGCTTTACTACTCCTCTTCACACTTACAAATGAAGAATAGTGCCATTCTTTTGTTTCATATGTATTTATATAAAGAGATAAAGAATTACTGTATGTAGACATACCCATAATCCCTATATGATGATGATTAAACATGCAATTATTTCTTTCATTTTAGAATTCATTGTTTCGTGCTTCTCTTGGAGATTTTGAATATGTAAGCATTTTTGGTTCTCTTCTACAAGGAGCAGATAACCCAACATGTAAGAGTCGTCAAACATTCTTCCTTCCAGACATTCGATCTTTTGCTCTTATTACTCTAGAAATGATTCTGTCAGTATGCGACAAATTAGTCCAAATGCCAAAAAAGAATCGATACCAAAATGTAAAGACACTGAAGTCTAATCCACAAAGTATATCTGATGTAATGTTGAACAAAACAACTCAGTGGCAACCATTAGTTAAACCTGAGAATAAAACAGTTGTAAAGGGTAAATTGGGTTTTTTTCCTACGGCAAGTGAAGAGAGTTTACATCAGAATTGGAGTGAAATGAATCCAAACTCATTAGATAAAAGTAAAATTGCTCAGACACAGCAAAAAGTAAAAACAATTTTTGTAGCTCCAGCTAATAATGCAAACATTGTTCCATTAGAATTTTCTACAGCATTTTCAAGGCATTCTTCAGTTTCACCTGAGAATGAAGATTCTCTTAGCAGTAACATTTCTATGCTTGTAGAAGCTGGGAAGGATAGTGACAGTGAAATCAGTCCAACTGAATTCAATGACTTTATTTCACCATATGAAGATAACAAACATGATGACTTTATCTCAGAAAATAAGTTCATTGATAGGAAAACATCTGTAGATTCTGATCCTTATAATTACCACTGGAGCTTCTTCACAAATAAACATAATTATAGCCCCCACAGCTTCTTTTTCAATGAACAATTCCCTAAAAGCTTTCCTGGAGTAAATAATTTAAACACACCAGAAAATAGTATAGATGACACGCATATGAGTGGTGAAACAGCAGCTTTTCATGAGAAAATTCAGAGTCACACAAGAAAAGATGTTAATAACGTAGCTGATCAAGATTATGTTTCAGAAGAAAATCACTCAAGAAAAGTTCAGAGAAAAAATAAAGCAAGAATGAATTTACAGAAAACACTGACTTCACGAGGAATGTCTTTTAATCATATCTCATCTGAAAAACAAATAAAAGATACCTTTAAAAAAAGGAAACAATTTAATGATACACTACCCCAAAAACCACATCTAATTCATATTAATTCTTCCAATTCAGTATTGCCAGAGAATAAAACCATTCTTTCTAATCCTAATAGTCATTGTAGACCTTTTAATAATAAAGTCAACAATGAGTTCAGGAAAAATACAAATGATTATCAGTTCAGCAGTTCCAGTAGTTATCAAACCAACAACAGTTCTGATTTGGAATCATCTCAGAATTTTTCTAGTGATTACACCAATGATATATCTTGTCTTTCTTCAGCAACCAAAGCTTTAACTCAAAAAATTCTAAAGGAAGAAAAGACATTATTCCAAAGGAATAATTCAGCCGAAGACATACACAGAAAAATCATTGACAGTGGTTTTGAAACAGAATCTAATCCTTCCAACAGTTCTAACCAAATAATATGTCATCACAGCTCTGAGAAACAGCAATGGCTGGAGAACTGCTTTAACATAAAAACAAAAGAGGAGGAATTTTTACCAAGTTCAGAGGATTATCTATATGTATCCAACAATAATTTCAGTATGCAAAAGAACCCATGTTTAATACCCAACCAAGATAGTCCCATCCACAGTCCTTCTTCAAATAAGAGCAGATTTATTTATCCAAAGCCTAGAAATGGTAATAGTTGTTCAAGAAGTGATGAAGTATTTGAGACAGGTTCTTATAGAACCTATGACAATAACAAAGTTAATAATTCTGAACTTCCATTAATGAAATCTGAATTACAGAATAGCAACAATGCTTCAAAACGATACAGAGAACTTAAACGTAAAGGTGTCCCACTGAAAATATCAATTGTGTCATCAAATACTTCTTCAAATTTTAACCATTTTTCAAACTGTTCACCCAGCATATCAGCATGTTCAGAAGTCACAACACCAGACATGGATTCCAAAAATATATTTTTCCCTCAACAAATGTCACCCTGCTCAACAAAAGAAAATTATGATAGAACTTGTGATGATTACCAAAGAAAAAATAGTTCCAGTATATTTAAACAATCAATTGAAGACAGCCCAGTATTTACAACTAAAGTAATTGGCAGCCCTTGCCCACCTACACCAACAACTACTATCCCTAACTCTCTATTCATGACATCAGAGAGACCAATACTTGAATCTCGTATCAGTTGTAGTGACATTCCAGATTTTGGTGGGAATTGGAAAATTGGACCAAAAGGGAACAATGTGCAAAATCAAGACACAATTTCAGTTCCCAGTCGGCAATTAAGTCGACTTAACAGTGGGACTTTATCTCACTGTTCCTCTTTATCTCACCTCAGTTTGCCAGGGAAAACCATTCAAGGAAAATATAAACTTTTACCTGGTGTAAATGAACATCATCTGGGTTATTGCATTGATCTAGTGGAAAAGCAATCCTTCCTCTCTATGGATGACTTATTACCTGCTTCACAAAGTGCCTTTAATCATCTTAAAGACAAGCTCAGTGCAACAGGTGAACTAACAAATGCAGCCAAACAGGTAAGGAACTTTGTGAATCTTACAACTCTTCTAGCATTTATCTTGATTGTGCAGGGTTCATTTATTCTACTGATATAACTTTGATGTTGCTTCAACCTGCCAAAATTAGTCATGCTTTGCAGCACCCATTTTTCGTCACAATGAGGTCAATGACAAGAGGTAGATTCTGAACTCAGAATGCAAAGAGCCACTTTAGATACCACAAGGAATGTAATAATTCAATGCTGTAATAATTCCTCTTTCGCTACCTTGGTGTTTTATTTATTAATTCTGAACAGATGAAAAGCAAAGTTGATCTCAGTGGGATTAGAACTCAGAGAACAGAAAAATCTGTAACAAATAACCTCATAGCATTTTATTCAATGCTCTATGAACTTTGAAAAATCATTACTTTTGATTTATATAAAAATTAAATTTACTTTGATTGTATTATAAACAGTTGAAGTTGGTATAGTAATGTTACTGTAGTGACACACAGAGGCTTAGCAAGGAATGGGATGGATGAATGGGGGAAGTCACTTTCCTTTTCCCGGGTGGAGGTGTAAAAAGGTACAAAATTCCCTCTGTCCATCCATTTTCCATCTTCTCTGTCCACTATTCCTGGGAGGGTCATGGGAGTAGAGTCCTCTATAGGGTTCTACCAGAAGCAACCTTCATTAGATTTTTTGGCTGAATTCCCAAGTGCAAACAACTGAGACTATGGATTTTATCCAACCATTTCATTTTTGGTCTACCCTAGGTCTCCTGCTGATTGGCTTGCCTTGAAGAATCTGTTTTACTATTCTTTCTGGTGATTTTCTAATCGGTGTATACTGAAGATCACCTCCTGGTGAGCCAAGTAGCACCATGCCATCTGCAGATATCAGCTGACTGATCTTACACCCACTGATTGTGATAACACTTCCATAATGGTTGCACAGAAGTTCGACACCCACATTGAAGGGTTTCATCATAGCACTGTTTACCTGAACACAAACAACTGGGCATAAGCAAACTGAAGTTGCTCATTAATCCCAAACTCCTGCAAAACCCTCCACAACATGCCCTGTACATACCTGGTCATATGCCTTTTTGAGATCTACAAAGTAAGTGTATACCTCTTGGAATAGTCCCACAATTTCTCAAAGACTTGCCATAGAGTGATTTTCTGGTCAGTTGTGTTGCATCCAGGATGGAAGCCATACTCTTCTTCAGCAAGCTTGAGCTCAACAATTTCCCTACATTTCTTTTCCAGATATCTAGCGTAAACTTTTCCAGGATGGCTCAAGGAGATTCCTCTATAATTAGAGCATTCTCTCTTGTTTCCCTTTTCAAAAATAGAAATTATCACCCCTGATGGCCATTGCTTTGGTATCTTTCCAGAAGTCCAAGTCACCTACCATACACAAGTAAACAAGACAATATCTTATATTTAAGGCTTTTAACATCCCAGGCCAAATTTCATCCCTTCCAATGGCCTTACCATATTTGAGCACTTTAATCACCTCTATGACTGCAGTCTCTTTGAGGTTAGTCTTCACCCCTAGATGCACCTCGTATCTCCCAGAAGATTTTATTGTGACCAGATTTAGTATTCTCTTCACCTCCCAAGAATGCACTTCTCTGTAGAGAGAAGAACTCCAGCCAAGTTCTTAGTGGCATGTGTGGGAGAGGACTTCTTGTTATGAAGTTGACAGATGGTTTGCCAGAATACTTTATTGGCCAATCTAAAGTTGGCACCCAGCTTAACCTCAAAGTCCTTTCAACATTTTGTACCTCAGTGTACTGCCTGTGCAAAAGAGAAAACTTGTTTCCAAGTCAAGTTTTGTAAGTTTCCTTCTTTGCTCAGATGACATTTTTAACTTCCTGGTTAAATCAGATGTTTCTTTTGTCACCTGGTGTCACACCGAGTTGCTTTCGTCCATAGCATTTCACAGCCAAAGAAGAAAATGCCAATAAAACAATCTCTCCTCCATTTTGACATCCTCAGTTTGTTCGGGAAGGTCCCTGAATTTAGATGCAATAGTGTCTGCACAAAATTCTCTCCTTTACATAAATATACCTGTTAATTACGAGGTGGACACGTTAAATATGTCTTTGCCTCCAAGCACTGAGAATCTTTGTTATGCCACTGAATACATGTAGTAGTGGTAATGGTAGTGGTGGTGGTAGAAGTGTTGATATTAATGGTCATAGTAGTACTGTTAATGAATGGTGGTGATACTAATAGTGTTGGTAATAATTCTGATTGGTAAAGATAGCAGCAGCAGCAGTAGTAGTAGCAGCAGCAGCAGTGGTGTTGTTGTTGGTGATGAGGAGAGCAGATTGATCATAGATAAATAACAAATTTAAAACTGCAATATTCTTTAGAAAACTTTAAACAGCTTTTGTGACAAATTTGTAAAATGTGGAATATTCCCTTCCTACACCGAACGCATCCTATAACTGTATACATATTTCGTTATTTATTAAATGATAAAGAAAATGTATTTTAGTAATTTCTTTAGATACAGTTTGCTGCAAATAATTAACTATAAAATTTATTTTCTACAGGCAACTACTAGTTTTAATTTAATTTACATTTTTGTATATTATTGTATATATAATTGAAGTTGTATGAATAATTTATTATTTATTAAAGGATAAAGAGTAACAAACATTCTGTTTATTACCACAAGTAATTAACTATAAAACTGAATATTTATCATCTGTGGATTTTCATTGAGTAACCACTAGCTTCAATATAAATATGAACTCTTTAGTATAGTGTTGTCTATATAATTGTAGGCATATTTTATTTATTAAATGATAAAGAAGAACAAATATTTTATTCAATTAATTGTTACAAGTAGTTAACTATAAAACTGAACATTTATCATCTGTGGATTTTCCACAGGCAGCCACTAGTTTTAATATAAATATGAACTTTTTTAATATGAGCAGCCTCGATGAGATGGATTTAAAAAGAGATAATATAAATTATAGGCTGAGACACTTCTCCAAACAAGTCATCAGTTTGTCTTGACCAATTATATTTAGAGATCAACCACCATAAGCAATACCCCATAATACACAATAAAGCCATTGAGGCACCACAGAGAATTCTATTTTTATTTAGTCAGATTTAAAAGCAGATACACTGAAGTAATTTATTGATATGTTGTCATTTGGCTAGTCTTGTTTGAGACATACAAATGCTAAAAAGCTTAACCACTTTCACCAAATATACCTATCAAAAATTCTCAACATCAGGTGGTAGGATAAAATTTCCAATACTACTGTACTCAAGAGAGCTAATATATCAAGTATGTATGCTTTCCTAAGTAAATTCCAGCTATGGTGGAGTGGATGTGTAACACACATGCCTGACTCCAGACTTCCCAAACAGATCTTCTTTAGTGAACTAGCAGCTGGCTCTCAGTCATGTGGCTAACCAAAGGAGAGATACAAAGACATGCTCAAAACAAAGTTGAAGAAAGTGCAATTTAGAGTAGTCTATTTAGGAACATTTTGCTTATGATCACTCTCTGTAAAGTAGTACTGTGTACTCTGGAGAACAGCCATCAGAATAAGTTATGACCAGATAAGCTAAAGAGACGAGAGCTGTATGGAAAGCAAAAAAGTAAATCCCACTGGGTCCTGACTCTGCTAAAATGTGCCCCTATAGTAACTGTGGATTTCATGCCAAAATTGGCCTAATAAGCCACCTCAGGACCCACAATGTGTAAAGCTGATAATCTGGTTATCTTCACAGACATGAAGGACAAACCCTAATATTCTTGTTTAGTTCCTGATCGATTAGATTATGATGAAAAGCATTCCAGTCATGATGACCATTCCACATCCCGCCTTTTCCCTTTCCTGATATAAACCTACATAATCCAATGTTTTCCCTTTTTTATTTTTACCTTTAAGTTGGTAAGGTATGATTTGATGGAGATATGACTGATGTTTCTAGCAGGTTGTGAGACTGCTTAGAGGTTCACTCATTGGCTTCAGCATATGGTCGAAATTGATTCCAGTACTGCAAGTACTCTCAAGTATAAGCCAATGAGGGAACATCTTTGCAGTTCCTCAGCCTGCTAGAAATAACATCCAAAATATTCCTCAATTCACACCTTATCTTCTTTAATAAAGAAGGACAGAGTAGACTATGTGAGTCCCTGGAAAACAAAAGAAAGAATAATCACGGCTAGAATGTTTTTGATCAAAGATCTGCTTGACCAGGGCTTTAAAAATTGTTAGTTTTATGTTTGGGGTAGAAATATGCTTTATAAATATATTAATATATTCTACATTTGATTGTGTTGGTTTATGAAAATGTTGATATATTCTATATTTTCTTTCTGTATTTTTACTGCAGTTGATGGATATAGTGGTATCATGCTGGTATGTTGAATCACCTCCATTGGCAGCTAAACTATGTGAACAACTGAAGGATCCGGTTATGGAAACAACTGTTTAATAGTCACATCTGTTTCATTTTAATAATTATGTCTATTTAATATTATTGATATTGATATTTTCTTTCTCATACTTAGAAAGAAACTCAATAATTTCCTGGAGCAAATGTGCCATGATAATAAGACTGAACAGTTTAACAGAGCATGGGCAACCTTTTCATAGCAGCAGGTTTTATGAGATGTTGCTCATCATAATTAGACTACACTTAAAAATAATTTAACAAATATGGCATATAATCCTGACTACTCTATATATTACACAAAGCAAATCATACAAAATAACGTTAGAATCAAATCTAAAGATTTGTTCATTTAACTTTTGCTTGTCCTTTCTAGCAATGGTTTGATGGGAAGATATTTGAGGCAGGATTCTTTTATAGTTGGATGCTCCTCCTGCCATCAGCACTTAGCTGTTTTTCAAATAAGGGAATTTTAATTCCAGAGGAATTTAAAAGTGCAGGGATAGTGGACAATTTATTGAAAAGAAACGTCAACCAACATTATCGCTTGTAGCTCAGCGACAAATAATGATATCACCACTTAAAGCTCATTTACAAGTTGTGATGTCACCTCCTGTTAGCATAGCTCACTGCAGATTGTAAATATTCACACACATACACACAAAATAGGCTTTTTTCAGTTTCTGTCTACCAAATTTCCTCATATAGCATTGGTTGGCCTGAGGGCTATAGTGGAAAATACATGTCAAAGGTGCCATACAGTGGGACTGAAACCAGAACCATATGGTTGAAAAGCAAACTACACAGCCATCTAAAGATGATGTTGCAAAATTGATTATATAATCTTGATACACACAAAACTATAAAGAGCTGCATGTGACCCAAATAGTGCAGGTTACCCATACCTTAGTTAAACAGAACTCTGAAATATAATGATTCTATACATTCTATGGATTAAAGATTATAGATTGTTTGAGTGTCTTTTTTTTAACATTACAGTTTGATTGGTATTTCTCCAATTGTTTTCAGGTTCTGTACTTTTTATAGCAACCCAGTGTGTTAGAATTGACTTCATGAAGTTTAACATTTTTGTTTACCATACCAGTCTTGCAAACTTCAAGTGAATTACAGCACACTTGAATGTCATTATAGTACAGTTCCATCTTTGAGGTTTTATATTCAGGATTGTCTATGGATGGTGCTTAGGAGGGCAGGCCGAGACCTGCGGCGTCGGAAGGTTCGAGTCCGAAGGCCGCACTGAGTCCTGTGGCAGAGATACCTTGGCTGTGTCCTGGTTTAAATGATAAATGGAAATATGGTCCA
>JAOPUL010001697.1:23817776-23829454 GCA_027564515.1 Octopus rubescens
TAAAAATTGAAGGCGGTGCCCCAGCATGGCCGCAGTCTGATGACTGAAACAAGTAAAAGATAAAAGATATATATATAATCATCATCATCATCATTTAGCGTCCATTTTCCATGCTGGTATGAGTTAGACGATTTGACTGAAGACTGGCAAGCCGGAGAGCTGCACCAGACTCCAGGGTAATGTGTGTGTGTGTGTCTTTGTGACTGTGTTTGTCCCCCACCACCACTTGACAACCGGTATTGGTGTGTTTACATCCCCATAGTTTAGCTGTTTGCAAAAGAGACTGATAGAATAAGTACCAGACTTAAAAAGAAAATAAGTACTGGGGTCGATTAGTTGAACTAAAAAATCTTCAAGGCGGTGCCCCAGCATGGTCGCGGTCTAATGACTGAGACAGATACAAGATAAAAGAACCACTGGATATATGGATTAACAAGCCATTAACTTACATGGAGACAATCATCAGGTAGATTAAATATATTAGTTGTTCCTCTAAAATATCATTTTGTCTTTGATATTTCATATTTGAAGGAGATGGTAGAATTAAGGTTGATTGAAGGATGGATAGCAAATAGAACTGGTTTAGTGCTTAAGATTGAAAATATTATTTTAGAAAGATTATAAAAAGAATTTGTAGATTAAAAGATTTAGTTACATTAGGAGTATATTAAAGGAGTAAGATCTTTTGTTCTTTTGTTATACAGCTAATGTATTTGTAGATACATTATCTGTATATCAAGAGGGCAAAATAGTCTTTTATATATATATATATATATATACATACACACACACACACACGCTCGTATGGCTAAGAAGTTTGCTTCTTATTCACATGGTTTTGGGTTCAACTCCATTGTGTGGCACTTTGGACCAGTGACTTCTACTATGGCCTTAGGCAGGCCAAAGCCTTGTGAGTGGATTTGGGAGACAAGAACTAAAAGAAGCCCATTGTATATATGTATGTGTGTGAATGTGTAAGTATTTGTGTCTCCTTGTCTTGACATCACATGATTGTTGTAAATGAATATCATTCATTTCCAATATTCTATGAAACAGATCAGGGTGGAAGCAGGAAGGGCATCTGGCCATAGCAAATCTACCTCAATAAACTCTGTTTGATCCATGCAAGCCTGGACAAGTGGACATTAAAGCAATGATGATGGTATAAAATGTGTGTGTGTGTCTCCACATCTCTTTGCATTGGCATTGTTTGTGCAGTGATGGTATTTATTGGTGTTCCTCATAAACAATATGCTGGTAGCTTAAGAATTTGAGGTATAAAAACGTGGATTAAAGTACCTTACTTGAAAGTGAGTAAGAGTGGGTGTCAATAAGGGTATCCAGCCATAGGATACTACCTTGGGAAGTCTTGTCCAACCCATGCCAGTTTGAGAAAAAAAGTACATGTTAAAAACAATCTTATTGATGGTACATACAGTAGATTGGCAAAATTATTAGAGTACCAGATAAAATGCTTTGCAGTATTTGTTAAGAGAATTTAGATTCTGACTTCAAATCTCATGACATCAACTTTGCTTTTCATCCTAACTAAGAAATAATTATAAGTATTGGAGTCAACAAACTGCTGAATGATGTACATCATCTGTATATATATTGGCTCTGGCAGTTGCTAAATGCTGTACACCTTGTGGATAGATGCATAAGATAAATGCCAGTTATCTGGCATTATGTTGGTAGAATTGAACTTTTATATATCTTCATTTTTCAAATTGTCGAATGCTTCTTTATAATGATAATAATTAATCTTTTTTTTTTTCCCCCCCACTTCTTTCTCTTCAATACAGCTCCTTTGAAGAATGGAAATATTTTGGCAATGATTAAAAAGAAATATAATTTGAACAAGCCAAAACCAACAGTGATCTCATCTAATAGTAAAAACAAATCTGAGAAAAGTCCACCAAAAGGATCAAGCAGCCAATCTCCATTAAAGAAACACAACAGTTCGGTTCCTATTAAGAGTGCAAGCTCTACCATTTCTTCATGTAATACTCCAGAATACGCAAGTTTTTCTAAAGATGCTAAAATAGTTGGTAAAAGTACAAGTCAATCAACCATGAATAGCTTTTTGGGACAGCTTCATAAAGATAAACTGCAACGGAAGTCCATGCCTCGGACTAATGGGTATAGTTCATTTACAGCAGCCAATAAAGATCCTATGGAGAAGAAACGTCCAAATGTAAGTGAAATTCAAAAGAACTACAACGCTTCAGTAGTTGTTAAAAAAGCAATCTCAAGCTCTTCTACGGCTACATATGATATCCCAGAATCCTCATCAAGTTTCTCCAAAGATGCTAAAACTGTTGGTAGAGGTACAAGTGAATCAGCTATGAATAATCTTTTGGGACAGCTTCATAAAGATAAACTGCAACGCAAGTTCACGTCTCTGACCGATGGAAACAGTTCGTTTACAGAGGCAAATAAAAGAGTATCTGAAAAAGATTCTGGTCTTAAATATGTGGAGAAGAAACGCTTAAAAGTAAGTGAATGTGAATCATTCAGATCTTCAAAAAACTCAAAGAGAAAACTTCCTATCAATGAATCCAAATTGCTCTCTGAGTTAATCATTGATGATGAAATAAAACAAAATACCCCAAGCCGTCCCAAAAACTCTTTAAAGAATGATAATGAGTTATCATCCTCTTCTCAAACATCTTTGCTCTTTGATAAGAAATTATCACCTACTGAAAAGGAAACTAAGACTTCTGTACATAAAACCGTTAGTTTTTCTGTTAATAAAGAACAGAGTTTTTTGTCAGATTCATCTTTTCATAGTAGACACAAACGTAGTAAACCATCAACAACAGCCGGAAAAAGCCCTAAAGTTCGAAACACTTTGCCAAATTCTGGTCTAACATCCAGTGAAAATAAAATGAACTCTCCTTCTCCTTCAAAAAATTTGAATTCTGTAAATAATTCTTCTATTAAAAACTATTTCGACTGTAGTACGTCAGAGCATTTGGCAGCAAGAGGGAGTAATAATTCTAATCCCATTGTTATTGACAATTCTGATGATTCAAATTCTGATATTGCAAATGTATCTTGTCCTGTTTGTGAAAAGCGCATGCCTGAAAATATTATTAATCAACATTTAGATGAGTGCCTCTCTATGAAATAGAAAATGTAATTTATTTGGTGTTTAACCAAGAACTGAATGGCAAGCAGACATCTACATTTACACAAATAAAAATGTATCTATTTATAATTTTTCATGCATTCTTTATCTCCAGAAACTTCACTTGCTTGAAATATAAACATCTATTGTAAATAAAAAATTTAATATATTTAAAACCATGATATAAAATATCATTTGATCTTTACATTTCAAGCAATGTTTCCCAAAACATCTTTGATTGCAGAATACAGTTTGTTAGAGTTATGGTTTTGTTGTAGATATACTCCTTGCAAAATATCTGGCAACAAATCTAATTTGTTTTTACTTCTTTATTAGAGGCCTTTTTGTCCTTGTATCAGACTTAAATTTGAAATACTCAAATTATTTATGGTAGGATGCTTGTTCTGTGATAATCATTTTGTTAAACATTTCGGTAAAAATGACAGTTTTTCCTCATTGTGTATTGTGTTAAATCTCCCTGCCCCCTTTTTTTTTTCTTTGGAATTTAAAATACTCAAAATATTTGTAATAGAATGTTAGTTCTACGATAATTATTTCATTAAACATTTGGTGAAAGCATTAATTATTCAAGTATAAATTCAGGAGAAAGTAACATGTATGTTTTATATGCACCCACAGACACATGGGGGCATGTGTGTGTTCCTGTTTGATAATAATAATTAAAATATGACTGTTACACCTGATATTTGTTCCAAATAAAGTGAATGTTTCTATAATTCTCCTTTTCACCTAATTTGTATATATTTCGAAACTACTTTTAAAAAATTCTTTGTAAACATAAATACAGTTTCTGTAATTTATGTCTTCATCCTATTTTTCAATCCTCTAATTGTTTGTAAATTATTTGTAAATACAGAGGGCTGCAACAGTAATAATACTAGTATTATAATAGGGGTGCTAGAAATATAAAAAATAGTAATAATGATTTTAATGAATTCTAGTGTTAAATTAATCCTAGCACCCCTATTATAATACAAGTATAATCCTTACTGTATACTTTTGCAGCCCTCTGTATAAATTTCAATCTTATTATTTTATTACAGAATTCGTATATATTTCGAAACTATAGTTTTTAAAACTTCTTTGTAAAATAAATTTCTGTAATTTTTAGTTTCTCCTGTTTAACTACGTAGCCAACTTAAAAATAAACAAAACATAACGATAAGCTTAATATTTTTGTTGCACTTTTTCTAAATATTATTGCTTTCTGTTCAATAATTTTTTTTTTCTCCTGAGGAACTTACATTGTAGTTCTGTAGTTGAGTGGTCAGTAATTACTTATGGCACAAATATATTTAGGGAATAGGTACAGGTGTGGCTATATGGTAAAAAATTTGTTTTCCAAGCACATGGTTTTAGGTTGCCACTATATGGTACCCTAGGCAAGTGTCCACTTATAGCTTCAGCTCAACTAAAGCCTTGTGAGTGGATTTGGTAGACAGAAACTAACAATGTATATGTGTGCGTATGTGTGTTAGTGTTTCCTTGTCTTGACATTGATAGTTGTAAACAAGTGTCACTGACATATAAGTAGTGTCCTTCATTTGCAGTCTTCTGTAAAAACATTCTGGCCATGAGAAATATTACCTTGCTTGGAAATAGATGAGGGTTGGCAACAGGAAGAGCATCTGGCCATAGAAAATTTGCCTCAGCAAATTTTGTTCAACCCATGCGAGTAGAGAAAATTGTGCTTGAAAACACTGATGTAAATCTGTCCTTACTTGTCTTCTCTCCTTTTACAGAAATATTGTTTTATATGTATTGCTGTCCTTTACAACCAGTTTGTCAAGCTGCACCCCATAAAATCCATCACTGCTTGTTGGAGTGTGTGGTATGATTTTTAGCTTGGCAGAAATGGTATAACTGGAAGGATGGATCTGTGGATAATGTAAAGATGGACCTTTCATTTGGCTGACTACTTTGAGGTCTCTGTGGTTTGTAAGCCCTAAGTTGTCACTTGTTTAGCTTATGCCTAAATACATAATGAGACTTTGGATACACCATACACAGGAGGTGGTTTGAAGACATATATCCTCCCTACATACAGAACATATCTTTGAAGTAATCACCCTCTGTGATTTACAAGCTCATAACACCTCATGGCTCCTGCACTCATCTCACACCAATGCTGCTGGTGCAAAAGCTGATTCCTTTGCTATTCTTGACTCGACACCATCGTGTTTCACCTATTCATATTCCATTCCAACACATAGAAATCAAGAGTATTTGGTGTGTCTTTCTCACTTCTAAACCCAACCTCTACCAAACTGTACTAATCCTTTAGTATTCAGATTACTCTGTCAAATGTAATGCCTATTTATTCACATTGTTTAAAATTAATCTTGTCGTAGCTTCAAGATTTTGATGATGTGATTGGTTATTTTTAGAATAACATTGTATGGTAGGTGTGAGAGGTCAGATCTGGCCAGTTTGAACATAAAGCAGGTAGAATATTGTGGCCGGATATGGCCATTTTAAGTGCTAAAGGGTTAATCTTTGAACGTATTAAGTCTTCAGACCATTGCTTCATTGCAACTCTCAACACACAATCACTACTCTGGATCCTGTGGCCATTTAAGTCAGCCAATTGGTTGGAACTTTGCCAGTTTCATGTTATTTATATCTGGCAGCACTTGTGCTTCACTCTTGACCCATCCATTAGAAACAGGCAGGCAGGGCACTGAAATCATCCTTTTAGGTATGTCACTTCACATCCAACACAACAACACTTCAATGTTTCAAGTCCCTGAAGTGATTTACTAGTAGATGCACTACAGTGTTTGGGCAAAAAATAAGGCCTACAACATAAAGAAAATTTTACTAGGTGGTATTTACACAACAGTGCAACTCGTGTGTGATCACTGACTGGTGTGCAAAGGATGCCTTTTTTTTTTTTTTTGCATCACATGATCCTGTAGCTTTCCTGTCTTACAAACTACAGCTGATCCTCTTGGTTCCTTGCCAAAAAACTTTTCCAATAGCTTTGCAGAGACCTTTTAAACAATGATAAGCAGTACTCAGAGAAAGTCTCCACCTTCACCAATGTCTGTTTTGCATCCAACTCAAACTACACACCCTAGGCCAGTCCTCTCCAAATCTACTCCATTCATTCCACAGGCTCCCCATATGCCAAGTGCAGAATTACCTCCAGTTACTTTAAACAAAGCCACCAGCCCTAACAATATTTCTTCCATTATACTCAAGCATTGCACCCCAGAACTTGCTTCTATACTCACTAAAGTCTCTTCGATCTATATCTCTATTTTGTTCTCTCTCCCTCTCTCAGGAGATATACTCTGACTTTTGTGTTCCATTCTGAAGAAAGATAGTTAGATTCAGCCAGCAGTCATCGCTCTCCTCTAATATCTCAAAGGTAATAGAGACAATCATTTTAACACCAATGCTCTGCAAGACTATGTTTTTTTCTCCTTAGTGACCACTACTACAGCTTCCCCAGAGCCAGATCTACTAGCAAACTTATGTTACTCACCAGTGAGCTTGTGCTTTAGAGAAGTTCAATGGAAGCAATTTTGTTGCCTTGGACATCAGCAAGACCTTCGACTATATCAAAACTTCCCACCTATGGGCTCTACCTATCTCTCATCTCTTGGATTGGTAGATTCCTATCTGATTGCACCATGGCATGTGTTGATGTTACTCTGTTTTCCCTATTCTCAAATAACTCTGATGATCCTCATGGTTTGGTTTTGTTTCCCACTCTCTTTTATACACCAAGGACTTATTTCTCACCACATCCAACAATGCTGGCTATGACAACATGACTCTTCTTTGATCCATAACTTTCCAAAACTATGCATCATCCACATGCAGTCTAGACACCACATGCTAAACTTGTGCTGATTCTATAAACACAAACCCTGAGGGAATCCTTCAGCAGGGCCATGCCAACCATATTTCTTTTTACAGAAAAAAACCCCTTCAAGTGTTACTCATATCAACCCACACACTGTCACTAAACATGGGTAGCACTCAGCTAGAGCCCTCGTAGTCACTCCAATTGCTGGGCCTGTCACCAGTGATCTGACATCTGACTTGGCATCCCTTAGCATTGTTAGCCCTTCTCTTCAAGGCCAGAAAATATTTCATCCCCCTCCTCAGCAGCTGCTGACACTATAAAGCTCAAGTGAAGCCCACAATGGAGTTCTACACTCACATCTGGAATAGTGCTGCTACCCTGCACACATCCTGGACTGCATCTAGAGAAGGATCACTCGACTAATTGGTATTCAATCTGACATGCTCCAGCTTTTGGCCCACGAAATGCTCTCTATGTTTTCTGTTGTTACTATAATGGCCTCTGTTCTTTGTAGCAGGTTGGTTTTGTACTGCTACCATGAGTAGTGGAGGTACAAAAACCAGTTCTATCCTTTGTCTCCCTTGTGTCCAATCCTCTCAGTCTTATTCTTGGTGCTTCTTCCTTAGAGCACTAACCCTCTGGAATCTTTTCCCTGCTCATGTCTTTTCCGCAGGTGTTGACATGCAAATAGTTAAAATGGAACCAAACATCAAACATACCAGTCTTGGAGGGCCTGCAAAAGTCATGGGCAATGCTGTTTCCTCCAAACTCATGAAGGAAAGAAGAAAATAAAAGACTGCCCCATTAGTGCATATACTGTGATGGATGAGTCTGCTGAGAAACAACCACTTCACCTGTAACTAACTGATTTATAAAATTAGCAACAAAAGAGAAAGGATACACTGACTATGCAATTCTAAAAGGTAAAAAAAAAAGATAATCACAGGTGGAAAACTTTTGACCCTAGGTCTGCTGGATCAGAACTGATCTGGGACTAAACCACAAATAAATAGTGATAGTCTTGGCTGAAACACATTTCATCATAGGTCTGCTAGATGAGGACTGTGAGATTATCATGATTGGATTATATTTACCCATAGGTTTGCTGAATGAGGCTGATGATTAAGCTGATACTTCTCTGAATCAAAAGATGGTCAGAACTGAAACACATTTGATAGGTATTCTGGATCACAACTGACCTAGTGTTAAACAACTGCTATGACTTAAAGAAAGACATGATCACAACTGCATCATTTTTTCAATCATAAGTCTGCTGAATCAGTGCTAACATATGACTAAAAGAAGGGAGGGTTGGAACATCATTAATCATTAGTCTGCTAGATCAGGGCTAACTTACTAGTACGATTAAAAGATGGGATGATTACACCATTGGTCATAGGCTTGTTAGATCAGGGCCCAACAATAACTACTTCTACTACTATTTTTTTCATAACTTAGTGATACATGAACAAGACCCATGATCTTTTGTGGAGGCCACCGAAATTGGGTTAAGAGGGGTGCAAAGAGAGGAAAACATCTGTTGAAAATAGTACGTTAAGATATCAAGGTAGATGTCTTTGGACAGGAGATGGTCTGAACTCTTGCAGCAGTGTGAACTCCGTGAAAAGTATCCAGGGGCCAGTTAACTCTTTAGTATTTACATTATTTTGTCAAAAGTGATGCTTTTTTATTCACATTATTTTGAATTAATGATGCATTATCGTGTAGCTATAAGATTTTGATGAGGTAACTTAATTTTTTAGAATGATATTGTAGGGTTGATGTAAGAAGCCTGATCTGGCCAGTTTGAACATAAAACAGATGACTATTTTGGCCGGATATGGCTGGTTTAAATGCTAAAGGGTTATGTTAAATCAAGGTATACTCTCATTAAATACCTTTTCACCTAGTGTGAGTTCTCCATTCGCATGACATGTCCATAAATTTCTTGCACACATTAACTAATGCTTTTAATACTCATTTACTCACTCGGCACACAGTGTATCATTCTTGGCTATTTTTTAATGTCCAGCATCTGCAGATTTTTCACACTTAAACAGCCATGTCACACTATCCTGTAGCTTCTCACCATAAAATTTTTGTTTTAAATATAAAAAACCCTACAAATTCTTGGAATTAAAAAAACCCCCAAAACCTGATACTTATATGAATACCTCTTTGTTTTTCAACACATTAATTATCCAAACACAACCAACCTATACGATATTACATACATATTTAAAGCTATGCTGCCTGGTCTCAGACACCATGGCTTTAAAATTGTTTTAGCTGGACCAGGTGTAGAACATCTAATCATAAGTCTGTTTAGAGCAGGGTTGACAAGTGGTTTACTATGCATAAAAGATAGAATGGTCACATTTGGAACGTTTTTAATCAGAGCGAGAGGGGGCGTCTAATTATTACCACAAATGACAAGATGAGCCCAGCTGAGATGCCTATAATTATAATCCTTTCTATACTAGGCACGAAGGCCTGAAATTTTGGGGGAGGGGAGAAGTCGATTTTATCGATCCCGGAAGGATGAAAGGCAAAGTCGACCCCGGCAGCATTTGAACTCAGAACGTAAGGTCGGAAAAATTGCCGCTAAGCATTTATCCCGGCGCGGTAACGACTCTGCCAGCTCGCCGCCTAATAAGCTACTAAATAATACCACAGAACATTAGTACAACACATAATGACTACATATTGCTGGACTCTCCTGTCGTAGGCCACAGATGAAGCTTCCGCAATTTGTTGCTGAACAGATTATTTGTTTATATTGATCCAATGTTTGTGCTCCATGAAATCGACGTTGCCTGTATAGGTGCACGGAGCGTCTCATATAAGATGTTTAAGTGATCGCAGAGCAACGTAAAACGAAGTGTTTTGTTCAAGAACACAACGCACTGCTCGGTCCAGGAATCGAAACCACGATTTCGTGATCGTGTGTACAATACCATAACCACAAGGTCACGCACCTTCACTACATAATGTTACTTACAACAGACTACCATTCCAACACATCGATTTCACAATGAGGCAACGCAGGATCCTCTAGGTCAGTGGTTCTCGATCGGGGTCCACATAAGATTTTGTCGTTAACATTTATGTGCGATAAACTGATTATACTTCTACAATACACAAAATATTTTAACAATGTTTTTATACACTTCCTAATAATTTTGATCATATAAATATAATAGAAGTTTTTAGACATCGAATGACTACGTGGGTCCCCCGTCCCGAGTAAAACAGGAATCAAAGGGGTCCATAGCCCCCAAAAAATGTTTGAGAACCACTGATTTAGGTAATCGCATGACCTGCTAAAAATATCACCCAAATTTCCTTCAAATCACAACCTACAGTCGTAGATACTCCATGCCTCACTAAAATACGCTACGGTCATGGATGGAACGCTTTTGTCAAGGATCTACTCGATCAAGGGTTAACAAAACAACTAGAACACCAGTGTAATAACACTAAACTGCGGTACTAAGCAGTACTACTTCAGTTTCCAAAACCCAGTACCACGATACAATATCACTTCAACACGTTCCTGTGCCAAAAAGGAAGGTCACTGGACCTGTTAGAAGTGAAAGCTAAATTTCCTTTAAATTACCCTCTTGCAGCCTAAAAGGAGAAGGGTACACTTTGAATGATGCATTCCTAAATAGACTAGGGTGATTCTTGGCAAGCAAAAACGTATTTTTATTATAGATCTCGATCAGGATTGAACTGGGACTCAACACAAACGGCAACCACCGCTACCATCACCTCTAAACCCACCACCACCACCACTACCACCATAACAACCACCACCATCTCTACCGCCACCTCTACTACTACTACTACTACTACTACTACTACTACACAGTGTCACTATACAATATCACTAAGCACCATTACATTCTGCTTGCTACACAGCAACTCTACGCATACAACTAATTATTATCTGTTACTACATCATACCAGTACACGCAAAACACAAGTTACTATTTAATTACTACACGGTGTCATTATCATTACACACTATTGCAACACAATGCTGCTTATTACTACACAATCCCACTCCACACACACACAAAACAGTGGTATTTATTATTACACAGTGCTAACTATACACACTACACTAATACCACACACACTGTCACAATACGGTATTAATTACCACAACGCATTAATTACTACATAGTACTTTAGGGTGTCACTACTCAAGTTCACATCGTATTTAGCTGCTACACAATGCCATTACAAACACAACACCAATACACAGTATTCTATTGATTATGTAGTGCTAATACACAACACTTCTATATGCGTAGTACTACAACACACTATTACACGGTACTGCAACACGGTACACGATCACTTCAACACATCTATTTCACAGGAGACACCGTGGAAGAACCGTGATAGACTGCGTTATTCCAGAAAAACACAAAGAGGAAGCGAGCCCATTACAGTGATTTAACAGTAAAGGTGGCGCCACCGATATGCTCCGTTAACACTCTGTGTGAGGTCTGTTGAGTTCTTTGTAGCAATGGAATGGTTCAGGAAACCTTTGAGTAACGATGCTAATTAACAGAGCCATCACCATCTGAATGGATGCCAGCAACTTCCTTATTCCCATTACGCACGCGTACACACACACACACACACACACACACACACACACACACACACACACACACACACACACACACACAC
>JAOPUL010001697.1:24762544-24778455 GCA_027564515.1 Octopus rubescens
ATTATTTAGTTATTAATCACTTCCTACAAAATTTATTGTAAATAATGAACATACTTTAAAGTATATACAGTAAAAATAACACTTGGAAAAATGGAGTAGAAATGTAAATATCTATTTTTTCATTTTCGTTCTCTAATTTTGGCTACTATTGTTTATCAAAGGAGATGCAAGCACTTTCACACACACATATACACACAACCGAGCTTCTGCTTACCAAATTCACTCACAAGGCTTTGGTTGGTCCGAGGCTATACTAGACCAAGGCCTTATGAGTAAATTTGGTAGGTGAAAGTTATCTATGTAAAGATACAAGATGTGCAAGGTAATGTATGAGAAAAGTGAAATGATATGAACTAAATTAAACAGAGCAATAACAAAAAACAAAAACAGAAGAAACGAAAGAGTTAGTGGTATGTCTTACAATTAAAGTTTACATAGAAAGCATGAGAAAATGAGTATAAACAAATAGACATTACAAACAGGACAGTAAAATAGGATATAAGACAAAATTGAAATAAGTCCTTCATCAGCCCTCAACTAAACATACCATGGTTTGAACACATGTGAGGGGATGAGGGCACCACACTTTATTTAGTAGTGTTTGATGGTTATTACAGAAGGAGATGATAGAAATAAAGGAGACAAAATGTAAAAACAAGATAAATGAATAGCCTTTCAACTATATAAATGAAACAAGATGAGAATATGTAACTGTGTGCATGTGTGTGTGTGTGCACTCACACATTTGTTGAAATAGATCAAATCAAGTTGAAAACTGACGTTAGGATTTGATTAAATATTTATAATAAATTGATTGAATATATGTAATAAAAATACTGAAAATAAGTTAATTAAAGATATAGCAATATATTTAACAAATTTCTCCCAAATCAAATATTTCTGTCAGCTTACTGTTCCTAAAATAAAGTAGATTGATTAAAATAATGATTAATGTGCAAAGTAAGGGAAACGTATTGTCTACTTTTCAAAACACATTAAATAGAATTGACTTTCAGCAAACATTTCAGTTTTAACAGTAGATTTAACTGGGTGCTGGGCATGTCTAAACAATGGAGCAAACTTGGTTGTCAAAACAGATACTTTACTCACGGTTGCCTAGTTATATGAGAAATGAGAGTAAGCCCTTACTGAGATACAAAAGTATAGCTAAATGTAATGCAAGGATATTGGCCCTTGATGTTCACAGATGGACCACAACAGCTGGGAACAGACACCAGTGGAAGAGAACAATTCACTTTTGATACTATGACCCGCAAGATTTCATATGGACAGTCATTGTCAACTATTGGTAGACTACTTAAAGTGATGGTGTTTATTTGAGTGCATGTTAAATTGCAAACAACGTTAATGAAAACAGGAGCGTAAAAAAAAAAGAAAGAAAAAGATTAAGCATGAATACATACCATGAGAAGACTGTCGTCTGTTTTCAGTCAAAGTTTCATTAAGGCAGTTATCAGCTCGACTGAGGAAATCTAAACTCCCTGACATTCTTTGCTTAAGTCCAGAGAGGCCGTCATGATTATCTTCGTCACCAGTGCCGCTATCTCTGTCTTCAGAAGGAGTCAGGGAGAGATTAGATCCAGAATGACCAGGCTGGGTGATGGATTGTTTCAGCTCGTTCAGTTTATTCAATACAAGAGACGCAGACTTCAATACACCACTCAACATTTCATTACGCCGGCGAAGACTATTAGTTCGTCGTAACTTAGTGTCCTGTGAGCGATCTACTTTTCCAGCTTCGTCCAATGACAATGTAGAAGAAATTGATTTCTTTTGAGGTGTTTGTTGATTAAAATTAGCTTTGACTGAATCGGCAAGACAGTCAGGGGAGCTACTAGTCCGACCCAAATCGCCAAGTTTGCGATTAACAGTGTCATACCTTATGTTCACTAAATCTTCATCATCCATTCCCTCTTCATGCAATGTGCTGCAAAAACTACTAGTCCGAATATCAAACAATGTCCTTTCAGGACTTACCTTTTGTACAAGAGATTTTTTAGAAAATGAACTAGAGGGCTTTATAGGAGAGACAGGAGAAGAATTGTTATTCATTTCAGTTTCATTTACATTGCTATCAAATAAACCCAAAGGATCATTTTCTGTTATGGGAGCACTAAATGAAGAAGACAAAGGTATTGAACTCTTAGTGGGGCTTTTAGTAGTTGATTTACTATCAGTTTCATCAGTAGGAGTAGCTTGTTCACTCTGTTCTTTTTCAATAGGTAGCTGTTGTACTGCATCGTTCTGATTAGCATCGTCTAAAATGATTCCACTGTCTTCAATACTAGGGTTTGTAAGTAGACAGGCCTCTACTGTTTTCTGTTCAATGGAATCACTAACTTTCTCTTTCTTGGTAAGGTCAGAGAAACGCATTGAGAAAGCATTTGCACTAGTCCAAGATGGCCTCCAATTTGAGAACATGCTGTTGGAACGGGTTTTTAGATGGTTGTCTCCAGCACTCTTGTGTCTCTTACGTTTTGCTTCCAATTCCAGATCATGCAGGTTGTAATTGAAACTGTTATTCCTCAAAATAGAATCACTGACCATCAGTACACCAGCAGAACTACCAACTGTTAAAAAAGAGAAGAAAAAAATGATTACATTTGATAAAGTAATGAGATGAAAAAAAACCCTAAGAAACAAAAAAAATAAAAAAATTACAATATTAAATATAAAACTTAATACCATTAACAAATATTCAGATTTCAATAACACTGGGTAACATGTCACAAAACACTGAAAACAGTTCATTTACTACTGAAAATAAATGCAAATAAAAATAAATATTATTTATTACCACTCTGGATTTATTTGTTAATTCTATTAACTTTCTGTCTCATTTTTTTAAACAATTCTAAAGAGAAAACAATATTGGAAAAGCCAATATTTTACTGTATTTTCCAGCATACAGGTCGACTTAGTATATAACGTAAACATGTAGAATAAACATTCAAACATCATCTTTCCAAATCCTGCTGCATTTCATATGGAAATTTCGTTCCTCCAAAATCGTCTTGGTGCATAAGTCAATCTACCTTTTCTTGTTGTAAATTTTGGTCCGAAAAATTTGACTTGTATATTGGGTGAATACGGTAATTTGCAAATGATAACTGGACATCAGTTTTTATAAGGAAAATGGAAGCAGAAATATACTTACAGAGGTTTATTTTCAATGTTTCAAAATTTTCAGCATTGGTGATATTTTTAGCTGATCTTCTCATAATGCTGCCAACACGAGTTCGGAACTGAGAGCCAATGAAGTTATTATTGGAATGAGAACTGTCTGTGCTGTTGGGATTTGCTAGTGCTGGAAAAAAAAACATAAGTAAAAAAAAAAAAAAATATAAGTTTAATGAACTGAAAAAAAAAAATGGGAAAAATTCATTAACAGCAAACCATAATTAACATTTGCAAACATGTAAAAACTAACATTATTTATTACCATGTCCCTAACAGACTAAATGTAGCAGAAAAATTACAGCTAAATAATGAACATGAGTATGTCAAAAATGTAACTTCCTTGTTTTATAGTTTCAAAATGAATTGAAGTTGGTGAGATGATAACAAGAAAACTTTTAAAGCAGTTAATATGGTCAACATGTTCTTCAGGCAGTTAATGCTATCACTGTGAAAATATTTCCAAAAGTACAGTTGACTAATTAAAATGGTTAGGTTTGTAATTAGTTACTGGGTGTTAAAATATGACATTGTGTTCCTAAAATGTGATATCAAACATATTACAATAGTTAAAATAAAAACCTACGAGTTAGTGTGATGTCAATTTTGGCCATTATAAAATACAACTAGGTGAGGAAAATTGAATGAATACAAATCAATGCTTTAGAACATTTTCTTGGTCTAATAATAACGACAAGTGCAGTTAAAACACTGATAATTTATTAGTCTTTAAAAATTGATTTCAAAAACATTGGCACATGGTCCTGTATTGGGGGGGGGGGGTAGAATAGGTGGGTTATAGTTGATTAATTCAAACTCAGTATTTGATCAGTACTTAATTTTATTGGCCCAAGTGGGATGAAAGGCAAATTAACCTTGGAGAGATTTGAACTCAGAAAGTAAAAGGCATTTGTATATCACACACTTAACCGTTTAACATTTAAACTGACCATATGAAGCCCAAATATTCAACCTGTTTTATCTCCAAACCAACAAGATCTGGCCTCTCACACCTTACCTACGATGTCATTCTAAAAATAATCAATCACATCATCAAAGTCTCATAGCTTTGAGATAATGTATGATTAAATGAAAACAATGTGAATAAATAAGTATTATATTTGACATAGTAATTCTGAATGCTTAAAGGGTTAAATGAATGCATGAATATTCCCATCTTCATGGCAGAGGGTCAGGTTTCAAATATACCCCTCTTCATCACATAGTGGTCTGATGCTGCAGCTGTATGCTTTGCCAGAGCCCACTTCAGTCTTTGATGTTATCACTCCAACCCTGAGGATGTGGGCATAGCGGCTCTGGGTTCTGATAATATAAAAATCATCACTAGATTCTGGTTCACTTTCATCTCTTTCAGGACAATTATTCATTCTATGGACCACCCAACTGGTCTGCATACTTGCCTATAGTGCATCATCTCAAACAGCCTTAATCAAGCTATTAGTCTCTACTTATTAATATTAAGGCAATTAACTTCAAAATGTGTGTCATCTCAATGCACCAATGAGGTCATCTGTTGATTATTATTGTCAAATTGAGGCATTCTTCACTATGGACTGATACTAATATCAATAATGAAAAGATACTCTTTCTATTTTTAATGTCTTTCAGATCTCAGAAAAGTTTCTTAATCAGACAAAGTTTCAGTAATTACAAATGTAAATTTATCTTCAAAATATTTTATATTGAAAAATTATTCAAATGAATTAAAAGATAATTATAAAACACAGAAAAAAAAAATACTGCAATTTCTTTTTTTTTTGTTTTTGTTAAGAACACAAAAAACATTAAAAACAAAGAAATAAGTTATCCAAACAAAGTAAAGAAATAAGTTATCCAAACATAAAGTAAAGAAATATGAGATGTTTAAAGAAAACAAAGAAAAATCAGCACCAAGGAATAGATTGGAAGTTAAAGTCAGTTTAAGCAAATGGCAAGAGAAGAAATTCTGGAAAAACAACACAAAAAACGAAACAAAATCAATACAATCTCTTTCACCTGATAATTCTTCAGTAGTGCTTTTACTTTTGATCTTCCAGCATATACTGGAGCGAGAGTGTTTGGAATCTTTTGTCTTACTGGAATTATTAGTGTTATTATGCTGCTGAGCCTGTTCTGCTGAGGAAAGGGCTCCGTATAGGGTCTTGGCATCTTCTTGAGTCATAGAGCTATAACCTCTATCTGATGCTCCCCCTGAAACCATCAGAACACAGTCTCAGCATAGAGAGAAGGTTTACAATAGCATATGGGCATGCAGATTACAGCAACAGCTGTTTCACAATAGCACATGGGGCATGCATTAACATACATAAATGCTTGATTGAAAGATACGATTTTTACAAACAACTTCATTTCAAGGCAAATATCCTGGAGTTGGTCAATGTTATCATAAATGAATAATGAATATGATAGAGCAAGATTATACACAAGTATCACTGTCAACCAATTTCATAACAAATGTAATAAAGAATCAATGCTGTAATAAATACAATTAAATCAATATAATTAAGATCCAATATTTTTGCAACAAATATAAATATCAATATTACAATAATTTATCAATATATCAAGGTGTTGTGGTGGCAGTGAAATATTATGATGAATCGTTATAACAAATTAATAATATAAGTTCTCATAAAGCAGTGTATTTGTAAAATGCATGCAAAGTTTTAAAAAAAAAAAAAGTTAAATACCAAACAAATATTGCTGTAAGAATATTTATAAATCTTGGTAGTTAATAATTTACTTCTACAAAACACAAACATTATTTGGGATTTATTATGCCATATTGTAATGAACCAACTAACATATAGCAGAGATAAGATGTTGAAATAAGGTACTGGACTACCTGATGCATATATCAGGGGTTTCATCATATTTTGGAATAGAACACTATTTTACCTCACCTCAAATCCCCTCAGTCTGGAAGTGGCATCTGATAAACTGGATAATTTCTTGTAAGACATTGACGACATAGTCAAGGGGAGATTACTACTTCTCTTCAAATTCTTAAAAATCTATATTCACAATGTATTTATATTTGCATTTGGCATTAAGAAAAAGCATCCAACCATAGAAACCACACCAAAGTTTCCTTTTCAGAGAAAATTAGCATAATGTTAAAAAAAAAAAACCTTGTAAAAATTAGGTGCAAGCATGGCTGTGTGGTAAGAAGTTTGCTTCCTGATCACATTGTTTTTGGTTCAGTCCCACTGCATGGCACTTTGGGCAAATGTCTTCTACTACAACCCTGGGCTGGCCATAGTATTATGAGTGAATATGGTAGGTGGAAACTGAAAGAAGTGTGTGTGTGTGTGTATATATATATATATATATATATGAGTCTAACCCATGCCTGCATGGAAAAACAGACGTTAAAAGGATGATGATGATGATATATATACATATATATATATACACATACACATATACATGTACCTATCTATATGTCTCTTTGTGTTTGACAAATAGTGTTGGTTTGTTAATGTCCCCGTAACTTAGCGATTCGGCATAAAAGATCGATAGAATAAGTATCAGACTTTAAAAAAAACCCCAAAGTACTAGTGTTGATTTGTTTGACTAAAACACTTCAATGTAGTGCTCCAGCATGGCTGCAGTCAAACAAGTAAAACAAGTAAAAAATAACATAAGGAGAAGGAGTTGTGTGAAAATCTGTGTCTTTGACTTACTTACCTGTACTCATTCTTTCTTCATTTGCTACTTTATTAGAACAAGTCACAACCATATCAGAACCAAGATCTGTTTTGGCAATAATTCTATTACCTGTGGCGCCACCATTGTTAGCATCAGTGCTACTGACTGCAGTCTCATCTATGCAGCTGTCATTGCTAGTGTGGCTGACTTGGTCGAAATCACTTTCAGAGTTATAACAGTAAGCTGTGCTACTTCGTTGGTGCAACAAACCCTTTCGCAACTGTGCAATAGCTGTAATCACATTACGCAATTTCTTCCATAGCAGTAAACCATTCTTGGTATCACTTGGCCATTTGCTCTCAAGGACAGCCTGAATTTAAATAATAATAATTTCTAAGATAGATACAAAGCTAGAAGTTTAAGTACAAGGAATAGTTAATTATATCAACCACTGGTATTTATTTTATTTTATCATTCTTGAATGGATAAAAAGCAAAGTTGAACTTGGCTGGATTGAATTCAAAATTAAATTCCACAAAGATTTTTTCCCAGTGTTCTACAGATTTTGCCATTTACTCACCCTGAATAATAATATTTCTTACACTGGCTCAGAGAAATAAATTTGTTGGTTAGCAATATACTTGAGTCAATTAACATCAATACATGACTGGTAGTTGTTTTATTAATTGTGGAGGCAACATAAATCTAAGCAAATCAAAATAACGATTGGTACATGGCCATATTTTGAGAAGAAAAGAGACACTGGAATTTCTTTTCAGTATGTTAGTAGAATTTCTTTTCAGTATGTTAGTAGAATTTCTTTTATTGAGCTCAGAGAAATGAAAGGAAAAGTGAATACCAGTGAGATTTGAACTCAAAATGTAATGAAATGTAACTAAATAGTACAAATAATCTTATCCTGACCTCTACTGTCACTGATGTCCAGACCTTGACCATTGCTGGTGTGCAAACCTCTACCGTTGCTGACGTCCAGACCCCTACATTCTCTGACACCAAACACACTGCAACAGTTATTTTGTCTAGCACTACTATTTCCAACATCATTCCCAACAATAACCATAATAATTTCTAACAGACACAATGGCATATTTTTGGTGAAGAGGTATTGAGGATAACATCAAACCCACTATTTGACTGAGACTTTATCTTATGATTCTTAAAGTTGAAAAGCAAAGTCAACTAACAAGATTTAAACTTTGAATGTAAACGAACCTAACTAAATATCACAAGATATTTTGACTACTGTCTTCATTTCAATTAAATTTGAAAACAATGAAGAGTTTAGAAAAATAACTGTCATAATTAAATTGATGTTTGGAGAATAAATTAACACAAAAGTCTGATGGAAAGTTTTAATTTATATCACTTTAGAAAAGAAAATTTGTATCATAGAACAAAGGGCAGTATTGGGCAGGCTGGTATCAAAAGGGTTAAAATGAATCAAAAAATAAATAAAAATAACTGATACTGACCTTGTTGTAATATCCATAAGTAATGGCATTTGGCTGGACACCTACACGTTTCATTTCACAAAGTACCATAACAGCAAGAGTGGGTTCATTATATTGACCACACAGCTGTAACACTACTCGATAACAAACCTGCAAATATTAGGTTTACATTATTTGGTATAATGCTGCTAAAAACCAACACAGAAAAGTCATTCCTAGTTTGGGAGGAAATGATATGTATTCTTTTTTTGTTAATAACTAAGTAAGATAAGTTTACTGTAAGTATAATGAAGTATGGAGTACCATGAAGATGTGTCTAAAGCTCCAGGAAAGACTACTATATTTACTATGCCATACATAGATGAAGGTAAAACTAAAACCCCACCCCAACAACCAGAGAACTTGACTGCACTCACAATAGAAAATAGTCCTTCTAAAGGTTACCAAATTTTTTCAATGAGAGGAAACCATTTTAATCTGAGAAAACTTCTCGAGTCAAAATAAATACAATTTTTTTCCCAACATAAGATAAAATCACCAAACATTTAAAAAATTATTTCACAAAGAAATAAAAAGAAAACATTTAAATGTGTCAGATTAAAAATAATTTTAGTTCTTTCAAGAAATGTTCAGAAAAAATAGCTGCACTTACTTCATCAGGACGGATATCTTTTACTGTATTCATCTTTTGCAAGATGTCGTAAGCTAGTCTAAGGGCTCTCGGCTTTGACTGGCTGAGCTTCACAAATGCAGGTAAATGAATAAACCACAAACAATAACAATGTCCAAGTAGACATTTCGCCCATAAATCAGGAGATCCAACTTGTTGCTGGGCAATCTGGATGGAAAGAATAATTGAATTTCATGTACAAGTACGATAAAATAATATACAGAAAACAAAAAAAAAAGTAAAATGCTTATCCAAATGCTTATTCTTTGGAAAGACATAAATTATAGAAGTTTCTGTTTCTTTCAATTGCATCTCATACTATATTCACAAGTATAATGTTTCCAATAAGTTAATCAATAAACTAAACCTATCAGCCTTATCAAGACAGCATGGTAGGTTAAAGAATATGAGAAATGTATTAAATAGGTTAGTTCTGTCACATCAGTTTTTTTTATTAAACAAAGTGCCTCATGCCGGTGACACATTAAAAACACCCGTGCTGGTGACTCGTTACAAACACCCATGCTGGCGACATGTTAAAAACACCCATGCCAGTGACACATTAAAAACACTTGTGCCGGTGACAAATAAAAACACCTGTACCGGTGACCTGTTAAAGGCACCCGGTACACTCTCTGGATTGGTTGGTGTTAGGAAGGGCATCCAGCCATAGAAACCAAGCCAAAACAGATTGGAGTCTGGTGCAGCTCTCTGGCTTGCCAGTCTCCAGTCAAAGCGTCTAACCCATGCCAGCATGGAAAACAGACATTAAATGATGATGAAAGTAAACCTTAATGTGTCTCACGTCTATGTCTGCATATTGTCTCTAAAAGAGTGCTTGGCTTTGTGTTCTTTGTAGATTGTTCTTGATTGCTGTAGAGAGATTAAGGACTCAAGCAGGGCTGGCATATGCCATGATGTTTGTAATACCATTTGTTTCTTGCTTTGGGCCAAAAGTTGTAACAGTAAATGCATTATGTTTCTGCATAGTTTTGCTGTCTTTGACAAGTTTTGTGTATGTTTTGTGAATGTTGTAAGAGTATTGTATGTAACCTATAGTATTTTTGTCTTTTGAAGGTATAATACCTTTATATAATGTGAGGAAGCCATGTATCTCCTCTACAGCAAGAAACCTGTTACTGCCCTTTCATTCATACTTTAACTTCTCAACATCCAGCATAAAGTCACCTTCCTCTCTACTCAACTCCTTCACAGTTGCGAGGGCTCTTTAGCCTTGTGAATTACACGGCAACCTTACTAGTGTTGGTGCCCTGAAAAAACAAAAACACCCAGTATACTCTGTAAAGTGGTTAGCATGTGGAAGAGCATCAAACTGTAGAAACCATGTCAAAGTATACAGTGGAGTATAATGCTATCCTCCAACCCATTTGATCCTGTAGAACCATCAAACCCAAGGCAGCATAAAAAATGGACGTTAAATGACAACGATGATGATATATCATCATCATTATCACTTAGCATCCGTTTTCCATGCTGGGAATGGTTAGATGGTTTGACTGGAGACTGGCAAGCCGGAGAGCTGTAACAGACTCCAGTTCGCTTTGGCTTGGTTTCTAGGGCTGGATGCCCTTCCCAACACCAACCACTCCAAAGAGTGTACAGGGTGCCATTAACGTGTCACCAGCACGGGTGTTTTTAGCGTGTCACTGGCACGGGTGTTTTTAACGTGTCACCGGCGACGGGAATTTTTAACATGTCACCGGCGACGGGAATTTTTAACGTGTCACCGGCGACGGGAATTTTTAACGTGTCACCAGTGACGGGAATTTTTAACGTGTCACCGGCGATGGGAGTTTTTAACGTGTCACCGGCACTATATATATATATAACTATCTAGAAATAAATAGGATGAAAATATTGTTTACCTTCTGTGCCATGCGCACTTCTTGCTTGGTACGTTTTGCTATCGGACTGTTTGGACAGGCAGACTGTTTACCAGCTAAAGACGAAGTGCTAGATTTCTTTAACAGAAACAACTCTGGCTTCAACTCTGGAAAACCATTGTAACTACAAAAGAATAAAATGAACATTAATTTTTAAAGATGAATCTAAAATTGAACAGAGAAAAAATTTATTGTCTACACATAAAATTCTCCACCCCCACCCCATTGAACTAAACTACAGCTCTTTTTCATGCATTAGGCTTGTCTCTCTCTCTCCTGTCCAACTGTATTATTGCTATCCCGTCACTACCCTATATACCAGGGTTTCACCCCTCACTGCATCCCCCTTTCTCTCCCTGCTCCCTCACCCTATCCAATCCTCTATCACTCCATTTACTCTCACTGCCTACTACCTTGAGGCTATGTCCTGGCGTGTTGCCACCATCTCTCTCTGGTATCCATGTATCGCCTCTTCAGCAAGATACCTGTTCTTCTCCCTCTATTCATACTGTAACCTTTCATCACCTGGCAGCACAAAGCCACCTCCCTCAGTACTACTCCCCCCCACTCCCACTCAATTGAGAGGGGTCTTTGTCTTACAAGTTACTAGATAACCTCACTGGTGCTGGTGCCATGTAAAAAGCACTGAGTATACTCAGAAAAGTAGTTGGCATTAAGAAGGGCATCCAGCTGTAGAAACCATACAAAAGCAGACAGCAGGGCTTGGCACTATCCTCTGGCTTGCCAGCTCCTGTCAAACTGTCCAACCCAGGCTGGCACGGAAAACGGACATTAAATGAGGATGATGACATAAAAAGTGAATAAAGTTAAAGGATTAGGGACAGAATGCTGCACACAATAAATTGCTGATTTAATGAAATTTCCCTTAAAGTTAGAGGAAAGGAAATACTTGTTAGGCAAGAATGCTGATGTGTAATTGTACAGTTGTGCTCAAATTTGAGTGACAGCCTTTATTTGTCAGATAAACATGCATCTAGTGGAAAAACAAAGAAGGAATGGGGAAAAGTGAGTTTGGATCCCAGATTGTTAGACCTCACAAATATAACACAGGACCAAGTAGTGATAATAACATGTATTTTCAGACCTATTCAATATATGTCAGCATAGAAGAAGAAATTACCATTATATGCTGCTCCTGTTGCTGTTGATATTGGTGAACAATTTATAAGTTGTTCAACATTGTGTGTATGAAAATAAAGAAAATGCTAATTTTACCTGTATGTGGCCCCTTCTGGCAGTCCAGATGGCTCAGGTGGCAAGATAAACACAGTTCTTTCACTAGAAAAAACAAAACAAAAACAAACAATAATCAGATTATATTCATCAAGAAATTGATATAAAAATTCAAATTACAGAAATTATATCTTTAATGCGGAGGTGATTTCATAACATATTTTTAAAATGGTATTATTTTAACATGGTAATATTCTTACATTCAAAAGTTAAAAGCATGATTCATCTGTGTGAGTGTGTGAAATCAGAAAAGAGGGAATAGTTGGTTACTGAGATGAAGTAATTTAGCAATATCATTTAAAAATCAACCCTAACCTTACTCATTGCTACAATGGTTGAGTTGAAACAAAAAAAAAAAACCCCAAAAAAACTTTAACTATCAAAGACCCTAAAATTGAAGTCCACACAGAACACATAAACTGATGACAAAATGCCAACTGTGAGGTGAGGGCAAAAGAAATCATTTCTGAATTGAGTGTACAATAACAGAAAGAAACTCGTAGCTGTCTAGTTTCATTATTATTCACATTTTCATGGTGCTTGAGCTGGTAGAAATGTTAGCACACTGGATGAGATGCTTAGCAGAATTTTGTCCATCTTTACGTTGAGTTCAAATTCTGCTGAAGTCAACTTTACCTTTCATACTTTCGGAGTTGATGAAATAAGTACCAGTTGAGTACTGGGGTTGATGTAATTGACTTACCCCCTGCCCCAATATTTCAGGCCTTGTGCTTGTAGTAAAAAGATTATCCACATCTTTATTGGTAAAATGTTGACTATTTTATCAAAAATTTAAATATTTACAATCACCATGGAAACAAGTAACGTGTGTCTGTATGTTATTTGTAATATCAAACAGCGACTCAAAGAAAAAATGATGTGTAACTCAATTGTGTAACTTCAATTATGTATCTACACAGCTAAAAGATTCTTTGTATGGCTCAAAGCAATAAGGCATTGCATAGTGAAGCAAGAAGTCAGCTGTTGCACTGTCTGAGGTCAAAATATTTGATCCTCATCCTCCTCATCATCATTTAGCCTTGGGTTGAATGGTTCAATAGGATCCAGCAGACTGGAGGACTGCATTGTGCTAAAATCTGTGCTTTGGCATGATTTCTACAGCTGGAGGCCCTTGGTATTTTTCATGTCACCAGCACTAGTAAGATTGCCGTGTAACTCACAAAACTAAATGAATCCCTTAAACTGACTGGGGGATAGTTTTATGCTAGGTATTGAGACATTAAAGCAAGCAGTGGATATCACTGTAAAATTAACAAGTGATTTGTTGTCTTGTAGTGCTGAGTTCAACAACAACTCCTACATGCAAAAAAAGTTACCTATAATAAAGTTGTAATCTATCCACAGAATCCTAAGTTCATGCTAAGTAGATCAAAGTGAGCCATGAAGAGCAGACATTGTTTGATGAAGTTAAGTAATGAAATCTAACTAAAAAGTGCAATGCAAGATTTTGAAGTCTGTTGGAGTCCCATATATCTGAAACATCCAAACACCTTGTTATTTAATTAAACTTTTATGCCCATAGATTTCACTTTATTCATGTCACATCAATTTTGACCAATCAAAATACACAATACGGAAAACAAAAATTAAGTCTATAATATCTTCCTGATAATGAAATTAAAATGAGTAATCAAAAAATATTTTAGTCAAAAGACGGAACAAAAACATTTCAAAACTACCTTTTATGACTGTCATCAAAATCTATGAGTTGTGGGTCATCTTTTGTGTCTTCTACCTGTAAAGCAAAAACAGGGCTGTTTTACCATTATTCTTATTTGATCCTTAAAAAACCCTAATATTGTTGGCAAGTGAGACAAGTCTGCCATACGGGTATATATATCACTGTCCATATTGATATTGTGATATATATTATTACTATCAGGCAAAGATAACATTTTGGTAACGAGAGCAGAGTGGCAAAATAAATTTCTTACAGTATTTCTTCTGGTTTCTCAATGTTCTAAGTTAAAGCCACGCTAAGGTTGACTTTGCTTTGAAATTTAGTTCGTTAGTAAAACAAACTGGAGTAAGCATAGATATGGGCTTTGTCCAGTGGGGTAGGTGGAGTAATAGAATGACTGTAGTAAGATTTGAACTTAGGTCTGTGTGTTCAAGAATGAATTTGGAAAAGAGCATTGGTTGAAGGCACTCCCATACTAAATTTAGAATGAAGTGGTAAAATCTCAGAGAGGTCATAGACCACAGAAAAAATTTCCAACACTTGCCAGCAAATTCTTCAAACTACAACAGGCATAGGCACAGGCATGCCTGTGTGAATAAAAAGTGTTCTTCACAACCATGTGGTCTTGGATTCAGTGTCACTGTGCAGCACCTTGGGCAATTCTACCATAGCCCAGGGTCAACCAATGCATTGTAAGGAGATTTGATAGACAGGAACTGTACGAAGCCTGTCATGTGTGAATGTTCCCTGTATCCAATCACTGAGCTACAGCTGAAGTTGTCTTTTCCATACCAACACATTGTCTGGTAGCTCTACACATTTGAAAACGAGGGGAATGAAAATTCCTTTACTTGAAAAATAGGTAAGGGTTAATGACAGCAAAGGTATCTGGCTGTAAAACAGAAGTAATTCAAATAAATGAGCAATCCAAATGAAGACAGAAATAACATAGCATTGTTACCTTTTCAGTACATTCATCAAAAAAAGCTAAGCTGACATCCTTATCAGATACAAAGGAACGTTCCTCTATAAATCGGATGAATGTTTGTGTTTTAATTAGTAAGGAGAAGAACTTTAAGTATGCTTTGTCACGACTCTTCAAAAATCCTGCAAAAGAGAATGAAAATGGTTATTTAGAAACATTCTTGGTTAGAGATAATAAATTAATCATTTACATCTAATTAAAAATTATTTGTCTGAATATAAAATTGTTATTGCAGAACAGATCCATATCCTGGATATAATCAAATGGATATTTGGGGGGTGAGCTCACAGGTCTTGCAACCAAAATTATCCTTGGTTATCGGTAATGCTGTATATACTCATTTATGCAGAGTTTAGTAGTGAGATTTTAATAGCGGCAACCAAGGTATATTGCAATGTTGCATCTATTTTAATAAACAGTGTAAATGAGCAAGGACTCAAATGGTGCAAGAGAGCGTCAAATCTTTGAGATTTACAGGAGCTTGTTGGCAATCTGGGCATGAAGATTTTAATCAATGGAGCTAATATTATTCATAGCTATTTTTCTACATTTTTAGAGACATTCAGAATAGTGTTGATGAGAGATAATTACCTTGCATATCAAACAATGAAGCGGCTTTTGTAGTGCTGGCTGTAGGCTCCCACATTATTGGTTGCAGAAAATTCTTGTAGCCTTTCATCAAGCAAGACATAAAACGTAAAAAGGCCTCTTGTATTTGAAGTTCTATCATTGTCTGAAACATAAAATGTCAAGTGTAAACAAAATCTGGTTTAGAAATTAACGATAATCCACTAATATATTGTATTGTTTAAAACTTTAATTAAGATAAAAACTCATTTAAATACTTTTAGTGTTTTTCTTTTGTTTAGAAACTATCCCGCCATGCCCATTCCATCATTTTAAAAAGATGACATCTCATGAGCTACTAATAATAAAATAAATAAAATAAATGGGCGATCAACTCTTTGTCAGATTGGACCGAGGAAACAATATTTTCCATTGGTCTTTCAATTGCTAATACTATCTATCGGTCGCAACTCCAGGTAGAAGGAGC
>JAOPUL010001697.1:24904483-24916071 GCA_027564515.1 Octopus rubescens
GAGTGTTTTTAACGTGTCACCGGCATGAGTGTTTTTAACGTGTCACCGGCACGAGTGTTTTTAACGTGTCACCAGCACGACTGTTTTTAACGTGTCACCATGCTTAATAAAATTAATATAGTAGTTTTAGAATGATTTTAGAAAGATTCAAGCAAAGCAAATTAGTTGAAGGTCTAGGAAGAGTTTCACAGCAGAGGATATTTAAAAGTGGTGGATCTCCGTCATTCAACAATGAGGATTCAGTAGTTCAATCAGCTGAATTATCTGCTCCTGAACTTGTAAAAGGCTGAGTATTCCACAGACTCATGTACCCATAACATAATTCTTAGACAAGGCATCCAGCTGTAGAAACCATACCAAAACAGACAATGGGAGCCTAGACAGCTCCAGTCAAACCGTCCAACCCATGCCAGCATGGAAAACAGACGTTTAACGATGATGATAATGATTCAGTATGACACACTGTGTGACTTGAATTACAGGTGCAGTCCATCCAACAGGCTTCTACACAGTTTCCATCTATTTGATTTCACTCACAAGGTATAGGCCGACCAGAAGCTATAGAAAATAACATTTGCCCAACGTGCCATGCAGTATGACTGAACTAGAACCTCATGGTTGCAAAACAAACTTCTTAACCATTCGACAACACTGTGTCTACAATTTATTAACATAATTTATTTAACAAGAAAAATATCACTGACGCCTTTTAAGATTTGCACTTAATGTTTCTTTCTAATATTGGTCTCATGATAATTGTATGCAGGATGTTCCATGAAGGCAGCTGGACAATAAGAGAGAGACACTGAGCTAAAGCCTGAGGCAACAAATTAATCCTTTATTGGTTTCAACAATGAGAATTCCAGTTATTTGATCAACAACTGAACTACTTACAAACTGAATAATAATGTAAGTGGTTGAGTATTCCACAGATAAACATCTTTAATGTAATCCTCAGGCATGATTAATGAGGGACAAAATAACAATACTTAGCCCTTTGAAATACCAGGTACAGCCCATCTGATGGACATTCAAGCAGTTTCGGTTCACCCAATTTCATTCATAAGTCTTGGATCTACTTGAGGTTCTAATACAAAACACTTGCCCAAAATGCTATGCAATGGGATTGATCCCAAGACCTAGTGATTGCAAAAAGAATGTATTATCCACTCAACTATACCTGCACCTATACATATAATGCAGCACTTAAATTCATAATAAATGCAGTGTTACAGTTCATCTGGGGGACATGGTTGTAGATCTCTGGATTAAATACCTAACCATATTTAGTTTCATCCCTTTACATTGTGAGTTCAAATCTCATTAGGTGTGACTTAGCCTTTCAGTGGTCAGTTAAGTACTAGATCAATTCAATAAACCCTACATATCCATCCGTTACACATTCAGGGCTCTGTGCCAGTATAAAAAAGTCAAAAAAAAAAATCACTAATATTATTAAGGCAGCTTAAAGCAGTGATCTGGTAGAATCAGTAGAGCATCAGACAAAATGCCTTGCAGTATTTCTTCCTACTCTTTATGTTCTGAATTCAATTCCAGCTGGGGTTAACTTTGCTTTACATCCCCTCCAGGGTCAATAAAAATGAAGTACCAGTCAAGTACTGGGGTTAATGTAATTGCTTACTCCCCTTTCCTTAAGACTGCTGGCCTTGTGTCAAAATTAGAATCCATTATTAAGGCAACTGGATTGGTAGACACTAAACTGTCAGACTAAATGTGTTGCATACTTAGTTATGTATCTTTATGTTCCAAGTTCAGAACATAACATTAAGAAATCATTATATTTTTTCAATGATTAATAGAAAGGTTTTATGAAACGATTTTGAAGCGTGGATAGGAGAACGACATTCAATATCCAAATACATTATAGAATATTTCTATAAATAACTGAAAACAGAGAGCAGGTAATATCAAAATCAATAACAAGATCTCCAACTGTTATTCAGTTTGGTTTATAAAAATATCTTCAGTGTGAATATGTGGTGCATATAGAAGGACTGTAGGAATTATTTTGGAGAAGATTTACTATCAAATTCAGCTTGATTCTTCAGTAGAGCAAACCTATAAGAGGGCCATGTAATGAATAGAAACATGAACGAGCGCACACATATGCATGCATACACATACTACTAGGTGTTCTATAGGTAAGTCAGTATCCAAACATCTGTATAATGTAAATGCTGTTTTAACTATGGGACAGCTGTGTGTATGTGTGCATGCATGCAAAACAATCCAATTTTGTGTAGCTGAATATTGATTTTTGCACATAGGCACACGGGCAATTTTATAAGGTATAGGTGAGTGTAGTCGATTGAATCGAACCATTATAATACTGTTTCTTTGGATAAATTGTAAGGGTTATAGAACAGGAAGTAAAAGGAGGGGGGGATCAACGATCCAGGGATGTGTTACAAAATAGATTGAGCAAAGGGAAGCAACTTAATTTGGCCAATGACGTTTTAGTTAACAGGGTGATGTACTGAATGATGTATGGAAACAATTCTCAATTAATTGAAATGTACCTCTTAGTTGGAGAAAGGAAACAAAAACCTAGCAGAAATTATTAGTAACTCCAAGAGTCACAATCACTAACAATTAAGTCTTTTTTATTTCTTTTTCCAACTACTAACAGGTACACGTATGTGAGGGTGGAGGTGATTAGGAAAGAGCGAACAGAGATATTTCAATTAAGAATTAAATTTAAAAAAAATTTTTTTTACAAACAGCACATTTCCTTTTAACTTAATTATCTAGATTTATACCATTGGTCCATGAGTTATTTTTTTAATGATGCAAATTATACTGGCCCAAAATTATTCATAGCACTTTCTATATGTAAAGATTTGTTAACTGTTAGTCAACCTTGGTGAGACAATAATATCCTGGTGAGGTCTAATAGGCTGAAACATGTCCAGAGTCGTTCCTTGCTTGTAAACAAACATCAAATTTTCTTTCCCCCAAGGAAATGTTTGATAAATGTTTATAGTCTCTACAAAAGTAATGTTCTACTTGAAGATGATAAGGTCAATGTTAAATTTTATTTTCTCCACACTCTGGTGCAGCTTGTAGAGTGATTGGTGAGCAGAGGACAAGTAAATTTGAGAGGCCCCCTTCAGTACTGTGTTGCTAAGGACTTGACAACCTCTCTAGTGCTGGTACCAGGAAAAATGTAGCCTGTACACACTATAAAATGGATGGTAAATGAGCAGAGGAAGCTAGAGTTAAGATGTCCCTTAAGACCTATTTAACTGAGAACTTCTGTAGTGTTGGTGCCTCTAAAATATACCCAGTATACTCTGTGAAGTGGTTAGTGACTAGAAGGGCATCTAGCCATAGGAACCAAGCCAAAATGACATGAATAGCAGTGGCTCCCAAAAAGAATTGGCTTGGACAATGACAATCCATCCAACCCATGTCAGCGTGTTAAGCAGACGTATGATGATGATGATGATGATGATGACGACGAACCACATTCAGTACTGTAGAATAATAAGATTTAGTTAATAAATTTATTCTGAAAGGCTATTTTAATAAAGTATATAATTTGCCCTCTTTGTTGCAACTTCTAGAATATCATCTCATACTCCAGTTCGCAAACCCCTGCGCTACGCATAATTAACTGAAATTATTTCCCCTTTTCTCTAGAGAGTCGCTAACAATTGCCACTAGGGTTTATTTTGGAGTGTAAGAAGGAAAAGGGCGTGTATAATTTCTCCAACTCAGAGGGCTATTTCAATTAATTAGGAATTTTTTTTTCGTGTGTGTTTACAACATTTAAGTAAAATGATAATATTAAGAGAGACGACAACAGATTTGCTGCATTACATTATTTCTAGCTAGTCCGGCGCTCTACTAATCTGTCTATCTCAGCTCAGTGAGCTGTGTTTGTAGCTAGAAAATATTACGTCGTTAGTTAAGCCAGCCAGTGCAACAGTGTTGGCAACGGTAGCAGCAACATCAGCAGGCTGCGATGAAAATAATACCACCACCGCTACCGCTACCACCATCACTACTACTACTATACTGATTGTAATAGAAATAACGCTAATCTTTGTTCAAGTCAATAACATATCTAAAAGTTAACAAGCGTAGTGTCGGTCGTTGTGATTAACAAACGAAGGAAATAAAACAAAGATTACGCCTTAGAAAGAGGTTTGTTTTAAATGATAATTACAGATGGACAAGTAAATAAATGAACAAACGAATAAAATGTATAGCACAAGTTCTCACATTTCAAAGTAAAATGCACAAAACGAAAACCACTTTTCGCTTGGAAGAACTTCCTTCAGAGAACAGGCTGCTCACAGCAATGTTTAGAACGGTTATATCCTGAAAGTATTATTTCGTCATTATACATCAATCAACACAACTACCACTACACTACATTATACACAAATGTGAATTAAAATAATGCTTAGCTAGCCACGCTACTAAACTACTACACTACATAGTTTTTAAACCAGGCTAAAGAGAGACTTCTAAGTGGTCGCTCTATCTGCTAGAAATAGCAGTTACATTCATTCCCCTCATAAAGAAAGACGGGACCATTAAATAATGTAGTCCTACATATCCCTAAAAACAGGATGGTTGTGTCTGGAATGCCTTTAATGAAAGGTCTTCTCGATTAGGAAAAACCTGGGGCTAAACAACCACCACGAAGTCAAGCCAACTAGGAAGTATCAAACTCGAAAATCCTTCTCAGATTACTCCCAATGGTCTTTATTTAAAAAGAAAAAGGATATTACATAATGTATCACTATACCTGAAAAGATGGGACGGTCACGGCTGGAATGCTTCTGGTAACTGGTCGACTAGATCAGAGTCGATTTGGGGGTAAACAACAGCTAACACTTGTTTGACAAGCTACATTACAATATTATGTACAACACTGCATACTAAAAATAGTAATTATTATTATTAACATTGTTGCAGTGCCGAAAACTGGATCTTCGGAGTTGTATTCAAAGCAAATAAACTGCACATTCTCAATCAGTCAGATAACTCCTTTCACCAAACCCAATACACCGAACGAACAAGATGTATACGTACGTCGAGATCGCTCTACCTGCTGGAAATAGCAGTCAAATCTCCATCAAATCACACCCTGTTATCTTTTAAAAAAAGGCACATCGGATAACAGTTCTAGACATACAAAAAGATGTGATGGAATGCAACCATAATTCAGTGAGATAAGAGTGAACAACTGCACCACACACAATATTCCCGCTATTTATCTCATTAAAAAGTCAGTTTACAACAGGTTGTTTATGTACTTGGATAATTTAAAAAAAATAAAATTCAATAAACATAATTCTTCCGATCCCCCTTAACTTAAGATCGATCCCTAATTGGAGAAACCATTCTGGTATTCACAGGTACAACTTATTTATTGACCTTACCTTACACGAACACTCCTGTAACTACTTACTAATGCAACAAAGTAAAACAAAAACCAAAAGCAGCAGGTGTTTTGTCTTTTCGAGACAATGATTAATATATATATATATATATCTCGTTCTTCCCTCGTCGCTGTTAATAATAAAAAAAATCTACTTCTCACCTCAGATTCCATATACACACTCTAGTCATGATAAAAATGAACAAACATAAATAAATTAACATTGTGAGTTTATTTTATTTTATTTTACTTACTCCTACGAGAACTAACAGGATTTAAAACGGAAAGCTGTAGTGACGCTATGGTATGGAGTTGATAGGGAGAAATGAATACGTTATTGCCAATTGAGAGCAAAATAATAATAATGGTTTCAAATTTTGGTACAAGGCCAGTAATTTCGGGGGAGGGAGTAAGTCGATTACACCCCCCCTTCCCCCGGTGTTCGACTGGTACTTATTTTATCGACCCCGAAAGGATAGATGGCAAAGTCGACCTCGGTGGAATTTGAACTCAAAAAGTAGAGACGGACAAAAATGCCCCTATGCATTTTATCCGTCTAACGCTTCTGCCAGCAATAATAATAGTTTTTGTAATCATGGAACAAAGCCACCCATTTCGAAAGAGTGTAATCAATTTAAATGACACTAGTACTACACCGGTACCTATTCTAACAACTCCAGTGGCTAAGTCGATCTTAGATGAATTTGAACTCAGACACTCAGGGAGTGCAACTAACTACATAGCGTGAGGTATTTATAATTACTATAATGATAAATTATTATTATTAATATTATTAATAGTAATATCGATTTCTAGCATAGGCACAAGGCAACACATTATATCGACCCCAATACTTGACTGCTACTTACTTTATCGATCCTGGGGGAAAGGCAAAGTCGACCCTGGCAGGAGCTGAATAACAATAATTTCTCTCTCTCTCTCTTTCTCTCTGTCTCAATATAAACTCAAAACCAACTAGTTTCGAAATACAACTAACAACAGCTTGTTCTTTTAACGTCAAATTAACCGCAACATATTGATAGAATAATTAGCGTTGGTTGTGTACCATCATTTTATAGTTCTAGCAAACTGTTGGATAGCTGACATATTGCTGCTATATGGCAAAAATAAATAGAACAACACACACACACTCCTAAGACATACCCATTTGCATCGACTAAATTTTCAGAAAAATTCAGTTAGCTGGGCTCTACAGGCCAGCCCAAGCGGCACTACTGTGTTTCAAAGAATACCTCATGAATATTAAGTCTTTCATTGAACAATACTAATCTGATGTTTTAATAATGGGTGACTTTACTTTCCTCTGTGTTGACTGGCCTACTCACACCTTGAAGACAGGTGTGTGCATTTCAACCCCAGAGAAAGCAGCAGTGGAATTACTTTTCGAATTCATGGACGAGTTTTTCCTGTCACAACTTGTGCTCATGCCAACGAGATTCAAAAACACATTGGACTTCGTATTTAGTAACCACACTAACACTATCCATTATACTACAGTAAAAAAAACCCCAAAAAACCTCTTTTCTAACTACAATATAATTCTCTGTAGTTTGAGATTCCGGCAACCAAAAGTGACGAAGTACGATCTCGCCGCAGCACACCCTTTTGACCTCATGGATCTACACAATGCTAACTGGAAGGCAATCACCCATGGTCTTTCACTCGTTAATTGGTCTTTCAACCACTCTCTCACTCCAAACAGCATCAATACATCCTGGGAGCTATTTGTGACATTGTCACAAATATATGTTCACATCACACTCCACTACGGTCCATGAGCAGTAAAAAACAAACAATACATTCTCCCACTTGACAGATATAGCTTTACTGGAATCAAAGAAACATTATCTCCAAAACTGCATGATGACTATCATCGATAGTCAAAGAACTGCCGAAGAAAAGTGTGCCATTGAGAAAAAAGTCAATCCCAAAGTGCTCTTTGCATTTGCCAAAAAGCATAAGGTCGATGGATCATCTGTTGGACCTCTGATAGATGAAAATGGCACTCTGCATAGTGGTGCAGAAGACTTGGTTAAGATTATGCAGAAGCAATACTGCTCTACTTTTAGCAATCCCAACATGGTTAATCCTGGCAGCATCAGTGAAACAAGCCCCCAGTACAACCTATCTAATATATCATCTGACGCCTTGGATATCATAGCAGCTATTAACAAAATTACAAACAACTCAGCTGCAGACCCCGACAGGTTCCCCGCTAGAATCCTGAAGGAGTGCCGTCATCAACCGGCATTCCCTTTAGCTATTCTCTGGAGGAAATCACTGGACGCTGGCCATATTCCTGAAAATTTCCTATCACAGTCGATCGTCTCAGTTTTCAAAAAGGGCAACAAATCGCTGGCAGTGAATTACCGACTGATTTGATCTCACCTCTCATATCGTCAAATTATTTGGGAGAGTGGTGAAATCTCGAGTAACTCACTTCCTAGAAAGTAACAGCCTACTTATTCCCAACCAGCATGGTTTCCGCAGTCGAAGGGACTGCCTGACACAGCTCCTGCATCATTTTGATGACATCCTAAAGGATTTGGGAGAGGGCTCCAACGCAGATGTCATCTACCTGGATTTCGACAAGTTTGACCACAGCATCCTATTAAAGAAACTATCGAACATTGGAATCCGAGGGAAACTATTAAAGTAGATATTGAATGTTTTCTGGTGATCAGAACCCAGCATGTGGCGATAGATGGTGTTCGATCAAGCTCGGCAAGAGTCATCAGTAGAGTCCTAAAAGGTACTGCATTGGGCCCACTCTTTTTCATATCGACATCATCAAACACAGCAGCATTAGAATTTTCGCGGATGACTTAAGTTTCTGAAGGTCGTCGACAAGGCAGGAGACCGGACTAATCTCCAATCGGATTTGTTCGCTGTTATCTGATGGGCGGAAAAACACAATATGCAGCTAAACAAGAATATATTTGAACTAATCCACTTCGGTAAAGAGGCTGCACTTAAGCTACCATACACTCTTCCTCGGGCGAAAACCCCATGGCATCAAACACTGTTAGGGACATCGGAGTAACTAACTGTCGACAACAACTTAAGCTGGAGTGCCCACATAAACAACAGAGTCGACATGGCCTGCCGAGAGTGCTCCTGGATCCTCAGAACTTTTCGGTCTAGAGACGCTCCTACCATTATCCTACTCGTCTCCACCTTCGCCCGTCCTCACCTTGAATACTGTTGTCTGTTGTGGTCTCCCTACATGAAACAAAATATTATAAAAAATTGAAGCACCCCAGAGATCGATCACAAGGAAAATAGACGACATGGCAGGTCTTGATTATTGGGATCGTCTCGAGAAACTCAAACGTTATTCCCTCCAATGTCGCCGTGAGCTCTATATCATTTGTATGATGTGGAAAATATTCCAACAGCATTGGCTAAATGATGTTGGTATCAACTTTAGAATTTACTCAAGGCTCGGCACCTGTGCAAAAATCATGCTCGCGTCACATCACAACACTAAGAACTATTTCACCTCAACGGGCCCTGTTCTCTTCAACATCATATCAAGACACAGAAGAAAAAGATCTAACATTCAAAACTGTCCTGGTGGAATATCTCCAACAGATTTCAAACAAACCACTTACACCCGGATGTATCTCGGCAAACAATAACTCTTTACTCGAAAGGGCTATGCGATGCCCAAAACATGACTGTAACGTGAATCATTAAATATCTTTTCCAGGTGGTGCTATTAAGTTAGACATGGCTGAAACTTAGATAAGTATGATCTGATTGAAGTTATCCTTGCTTGTTTTTCTAGTTTTAAACGCCTCTAAATGGAGATTTTGCCAATTAATTACATAGATAGTCTCAATTATATTACATATGACGTTATGAGACCCTGACGGAAGCGATGTAATTGGTCAGTTTGGTTGAGAGTTAACACTACTGATTTGCAATAATATCTCGACAGGAAGGAAAGAAAATTACCTAAGCGACCCTAAAAATATAAACGCTTAGAAGGAATTAGCAAATGTCTATGAACAATTACCAGGTTAGTTTTAAGAGCCAAGATCAGTAGAAACGTATCAACTCGACATTGCAATTGATGCCATTTCTTACTTCGGAACGAACTCACAGACTTGCAGCTCAAGCTAATCCATTCCTTCAAACAGTGGTTCTCAACCAGGGTCCATATAAGATTTTATTCCTAAAATTTATGAGCAATAAATTGCTTATACAATACACCAAATATTTTAACAATTTTTTAAATACAATTCCTAATAATATTTAATTATAAAAATGGGATTTTTTAAAAAACATCGAATAGTCAATGGGAATCAAAGGGACGTATAGGTGAAAAATGGTTGAGATCCTTAATTCTAACTTATTCTACCCTTTAATTCTTAGCATATTCTTGTACTCCAATAATAATCGTTTCTAATTTAGGCACAAAGCTAGCAATTTTAGGGAAAGGCTGTTTCCGATTAAATACTTGACTTGTACCTGCAGGAATGATAGGCAAAATTGACCTCGCCAGGATTTGAACTCAGAACCGTAAACTGCCAGAACAATATATTTTTTCCGTCGCTCTAACGATTCTGCAATAATAAATACTATTTGACAGCTGAGTAAGTTATGACTAAAAGTCAATTAATTACAACCAAGAGGAAATTTAAATAATAATAATCTTAAGGTTTCCGCCACGGAAATTTGAATCTTATGACTCAGAAGATAAAGATATTTAAAGAAATGTTTCACAAGTGTGTTTGAATAAAAGCTTCAACGAATCTCATTAGTAGTTCAGTTACATACAGTACATAAATCCTCTCTGCCTCTATACGATTGTTGCAAGTACAGTAGCTATCAGTGTGAACGTGTGAATGAATGAATGAATGAATGAATGAATGAATGTGTTGAATACGAAAACTAAAAAGCAAAGGCAAACAGGTTTTTAGGCGTGTAATAAAAGACTGAATTGGGTTAAAAAAATATAAATTGTTATAAATAATATCAATGAGAGCAGTAACATGATAAGGACTTGGGTATGAGAGGATAGCCATGGCAAAATAAAAAAAAAACGAAAAAGAGGAAACAAAGTTGAACACAGGTTGATTTAAGTTCAAAGCAAATTGAAGCACGAAATGTTTCATGGCAGAAACAACATACACACAACACATATTTCCACATCCTTAAGCGATGACCTATTGCGGCGCACTTTTACTCATAGTCATCCATTCTAAATAGACGACAAATGGGTGAACGAGTGGGTGGATGTCTGCCTGTCTGATTAGTAATTTCAAGTCAGCTGTCTCTTGTATATTTTATTAGGATAGCAGGTAGCAGACTCGTTAGAACGTCGGATAAAATGCCTTGTGGTATTTAGTTATGTCTGTCACTCTGCGTTAGCCATGGGAAACCCTTTTCCGAGAAGCGAGCCGCATAAGACACTGCTCACAATCAGGCTGGCTGCACTACTAACAAAAAATTCAAAGTAATTTTTTGTTAGGCGTGCCATTCAGAAAAAGTCCCGCGGGCAGCAGTTTGCCTATGACTGCTCTACGTTCTGGTACAAATACCGTCTGCCTCAACTTTGCCTTTCATCTTACCGAGATCGATAAAATAAGTACAAATACTAGTGTTGCTGTTTCATAAGTCGGCCATAATGAAGCAGACTTCTGATCAAATGCGCTCCAGTTTCGACTTTTCCATTCCCCCCCCCCCCCAGGCCAGTGTATGTGTGTGTGTGTGTGAATGAGACCGATAGACTACAAGAGATAAAAGAGACCGACAGAATAAGAACCAGACTTAAAAAAAAAAATAAGTACTGGGGTCGATCTGTTTGACTAAAAATCCTTTAAGGCGGTGCTCCCTCATGGCCGCAATCTAATGACTGAAACAAGTAAAAGAATATATAAGTTAAATTAAATGTCTATCAAATACCGCCAAACGATTTGCTTTTTCATTTCTACTTTAATATATATCTACCTGCTCAAGGGGTAGCCACTATTAGCAGATTCAAAAAGGCAGTCTCAGCATCACATGTCCAGATGCAGTTCAAATCAGAGTTTTAGTGGTATACTAGATTGAGCACTTAGAGTGCATACCTCTTACTTTAAGACACCTGATAAAAACTCCCCATATATATATCATCATCATCATTTAGCGTCCATTTTCCATG
>JAOPUL010001697.1:25041443-25054564 GCA_027564515.1 Octopus rubescens
TACTACTACTACTACTACAAATAATAATAATAATAATAATAATAATAATAATAATAATAATAATAATAATAATAATATAGCACACTAACGACGTTCTAATCAGATTTGTTAATTACATCAGTGTTGAGTTTCCAATTAAGGTTGCCTTGTTAATTGTATTTTATTCCAGAACAATATTCAGTTTGTATCTGATACTTATTATTATTATTATCATTATTATTATTACATTTTACTTGTCATAGCTCTCGGTCTTACATGCTCTGGTTGATTCTGTGTGAGCGGTCATCAACCTGTTGTCAGAGGTCTCACAGGGTTTCTTTCTGCAAATTATAAGACTTGATACTGAGGTGTTAAGTATCGTAGAAAATACTCAACACCCAAGCATCAATCTCAAAATCCCCCGGCATGCTCTGCCTTCATGTCAATTCCAATTTATCCGACATATTTCTCGAACTTGGTTGTTAGTACTCCGAGTATCCCTACAACTACTGGGATAACAGTGACTCTCCTCATTGTCCACATTCCTACAATTTAGTATTTTAGTAACTTGTATTTTTCCACCTTTTTCTGCTCTTTGCTATCTTCACGTGCGTCCCCAGGTATGGCAATATCTATGATCTTAGTTACCTTTTTCCTTTTTTATCTACCAGAACAATGTCTGGTCTCCGAGTATCAATTAGGGAGTCACATTTGATTGTAAAACCCCACAGGATTCATTGTTCTCAGTGACCCCCTCTGGTTCATGTTCCTACCATTTCCGTGCTCTTCCCACACCATACTTTTCACAAAGTCTCCAGTGAATGAACTTATCTACGTTATCGTGCCTCCTTTTGTTGTGCTTCTGGGCCAGTTTGCTGCACTCATTTACAAGATGTGAGATTCTTTCGTTTTTGCTGCCACACATCTTACAAACGGGTGATTTACTGTTCTTATATCTATTTGTAACCTGGTGTAACCTTAGTTCTCAGAGTTTGTTCATGGCCGCTGCTTATCACTGCCTCAGTGCATCCTTTCAGATCACTTTTCCTTAGCCTCTGCCAAGTGTTGGTTTTGTTTTTTCCCTTCCATTTCTCTCAGGTATTTCCCATGCACTGTTTTCATTTTCTAGTTGTTCGTTCTTTGTTCTACATCTTGTTTCTTAAATGTTTTTAGGCGCGTCACATTTTGGGTAGGTATCGTTTTGTTATTTCTAACAGTGGCAAGCAAGGGTTCACACTGCTGTTTGATGTACCATCTCAGATTGTTTATCTCGTTAACAGCACAGGTCTTGCATTCTATGAAGCATTTTCCTCCCTTGTTCCTAGGCACATACAGTCTATCGATATCGCATTTAGGATGCAGTTCTTTGTTCATTGTCATCATTTTCCTGGTTTTTCTATCCATTTCTTCAAACTCGTTCATTGTCATCATTTTCCTGGTTTTTCTATCCATTTCTTCAAACTCGTTCATTGTCCACCTAACAACACATGCGCCACATCGCATTAAGGAAACAACCCATGTATTCATTGCCCTCATCTTGTTCTTTCCATTGAGTCTACTCTTCATAATTGATTTGGTTCTTCTGAGATATTCTCATCCAAAGCTTTCCCTCATCTCACTTTCCTTGATTTTGTCATACTCAAAAATATCCAGATGCTTTATATCCATCAATCTTAACATCCTTGATTCTCTCGCCGCTGGGAAGCAAGGTCACTTGCTCAACGACCTCAGGTCGCTTGGTTTTTGATGTGGCCGCAATTAGCGAGACAAGGATATCTAATGCGTAAGCACTAGCTCCCATTTTCGATGACACGTGGTTTGTCGGGAGCGGGCGGCGGGGTAGCAGTGCTATCCCGACGATCCTTAGATCTCGAAGTAAGAGGAATCTTCCTGGACCCGGGCAACAAGTTGGTGGTCCTAAACGTGAATGGCAGCGAAGGTGGCACCTTTAGACCGGTGGCCGTTTATGCCCTGAAAGGGGCTGGCAGACTAGATTACGTCAGCGTCTAGAAACATTCCTAGGAACATCTCGCACTTTAGTACTAGTGGGAGACTGGAATAGTATTTTGGATGCAGGGAAGAACTGTGTGGGGCTAGTTCATAGAAGAAGGGGTGCAAAAGACTCGAAAACCTGTTCAGAAACTCCCAACTGTCAGACAGGTATTGACTGGAATTCCCTGATGTGCCAATGTGGACATGGAGCAACCACAATGGGTTATCCAGATCGTATTTAGATTGAGTATTTGTTAGATCAGCGGATAGGGATATCGTAGGTTGTCCAGAATTCAAATTGGCCGGCTACACAGACCATACATTTTTTATCTGCACAGTCGATTAAAATTGGACCTGTAGACAGGGACCTGGTTACTGGAAGTTGAACACGTCCTTTCCGGCAGGCAAAGACTACAGGGACCAGATTAGTGAACTAGTTAAGCGGCAGTTGACGCGGGCAATTGTCAACAACGGATGGTGGATCGCCCTGAGGAGGGTGATTAGAATAGAATCGATAGCGTTTAGCAAAATGTTAGCAATAGAAAGAAATAGATTAGAGGGAGAGTTAGTTAGCAAACTAGAAGAGGCTATTAGTAAAGGCATCGCGACTGACATGCTAGTGGCGAGAATGGCCCTTGACCATTTCTTCGAGGCAAAACACAAAGGCTGCATTGTCAGAACTAGGGCCCATGTGCTAAAACACAAACAAACAAAAGCTGTCCGAGAGGCCCAAATAGTGGAGACGTGATGTGGCAATAAATCTACAACCAGGTCCTTGACGGATTGGGATGGGCGTGTGCTACTTGTTTCTGAGCAGATGTGTGTGGCTTTCCAGCAGCACTTCGCGCGGCTGTGTGGGGAAGATGATGGGTTGATGACGGTAGCGAACTTTAGTTTCTATCTGGATGACCTACCGTGGCTCTCGGCAATACAAGAGGCGATGAACAATTGCACAAGTCGCAAATCACCTGGTTTGGATGGTCTCTGCCCTATGAATTCTATGAGTTTATGCCAGAATTGTTTGGCGGCCTCTTAGCAGATGTCTATTGTAACTGGCAGCTGAATGGGAGAATTCCTAGTGCTGTTAACCGGGGTGTGGTAACGCTGCTGAGAAAGGCCGCCGACAAGGAGGACATGCTAGAGAATTTTCAGCCCACAACTCTACTAAATACAGAGTTTAAGATTTTGGCCAAGGTGTTAGTGAAAAGGTTGGTGCTTGTCGACAGTAGTCTGGTCGGTGAAGCGCAAACGTGCGCAATCCTGAAAAGGTCTATCCATGACAACCTCCACTTTCTGCGATACATCATAGAGAGGGCTGGAATTAAAGCTGGCTTCAGTGGGGCTCTGATCAATTTGGACCAATCCAAGGCATTTGATAGGGTCGACCATCACTATTTGGAAGCCGTCTTGGAAGTGGTCGGTTTCGAACCCGTTTTCAGAGACTGGATCGCTGCAATGCACAGTGGCACCTGCTCGGTGGTCAAAGTAAACGGCCATCTATCAGAACAATTTGGCATCACTTGCTCAGTCCATCAGGGCTGCCCACTGTCACCTCTTCTCTATGTACTGGCTCTTTAGCCACTGCTGTGGAAGTTGGAATAATTAAAGGGTATCCCTCTCGAACCAGGACATGGGAGGGTAGTGGCAGCATACGCGGCCAATGTCACCATCTTGGTGTCAGACGCCTCCGAAGTGTAGGCAGTTGGCATCATTCTAAAGAAATATGAGTCGGTTGCTGGGGCCAAAATGAACGCTGACAAGTTGGTGGGCTTGTAATTAGTCACCTAGCGAGGCAGATCGATGCTGTCAAACGTCATCGTTAAATGCTGGACAGACAGACCAGGTAAGCTGCTCAGGGTCTGGTTTGGTTCTGACCTCCTAGTGGATAAGAACTAGGGCGAAGTGACGAATAGGGTGGCCAGTCTTACCCAGAAATGGGCTGAGAGGAAGCTGTCCCTGAAAGGGTGGGCAGAGGTGGCAAATGCCTACATCGCCTCTATTATCATTTATCACCTGACAGTCGTGCCTTGCCCCGGTTACTGTTTGACCAGATTGGAGCGTCTCATATTTTATTTCTTGTGGAAAGGACGTGTTCCAATGGTCAGGCGATCAGTTTGCTGCCAACACCCTCTGAGTGGTGGATTAGGCATGTCATGGCTTCTAATGCGCAGACACACACTCATGTTGCACCACCTGCAATGATTTCTGGATGGTGAACGTGTGCGGGCTCCATTTGTGAGGCTCGTCTTACCACAGCTCGTCTCTTTGATGGAGTTGCAGTCCTGGGTAAGTCAGTGAAAAGGAATTGGAGAAAGCACTTGCTTTTGGTGTTCAAGGAGATCTTGGACGGTGGGGTTCCTTGATTATCCCTAGAGGTTCTCCTGTATCAGGAGGACCACATCACTATCATCTCCTTTTTTTTTCTTCATACTATTGTATAAATGTATACTACTTTCCTTCATTTGTTGTATACCATGTACATGCCCTTTTATCCTTTTTTCTTTATTTCATTATATGTAAACCCCTACACTTTTACATCTGTCTTTGTATTGTCCTCCTCATCCATCACCCTGGTGGCAAATAAAAGAAATCATTATTATTATTATTATTATTATTATTATCATTATTATTATTATTATTATTATTATTATTCTTCTTATTGCTTCCAGACAACAGCTTCCTACTGAACAACCTCCAGTCAATGAAAAAGTTAGCCCAATCCACAGATGATCCCCACGCTGCGGTATCCTTGTACTGTGCCCTATTTCATTTTTACTGTCGACATCACACCTCTAAACTTGGAACCAACATTCAAAAGTAAGCCAACTCTTTTCCAAATCACACCAGTCCATAGCACTGGAATCACTAGTATCTCTCTTCCAGTTTCCCCTAGAGTTAAGCAGATAAGATGTGTGTGTGTGTGTGTGTGTGTTTGTGTGTGTGTGTGTGTCTACCTACAAGCATGGCTCTTGGCACAGGCACGGCTGTGTGATTAAGAAGTTAACTTTGCAATCATGTGATTTCAGATTTGTTCCTGCTGTGTGCCAATGTGGGCAAATGTCTTTTACTATCACACTGGGGTTAATGTTTTGTGAGTGAAATAGTAGACACTGTAGAAATTGTACTGAAGCCATCCGTATATACTAAACTACATCAGCTTAACTTGGTGGCTTTCCCTTGGATTAACCACAGTGGTGTTGAGGTGGGATAATTTCATGCATGGAATACTGTCAGTCTTCCTTAGAAAATCTTGCCAAAGGCTGCTCTCACATATGTACATGTATGGTCAGTCTTGTCTGATGGAGGCCCCCTATATGAGCTCTTGGATTGTATGGCTTTCAAGCTTTGTAAAAGACACAGAGTTCAGAGGTCAATAAGTATCTATCCAGATGCAATGTTAGATTTAACAAAGCTGCTGATTTTCCATGGATAGACACTAATTAGCAAAAGTGGATTAGCTAGTGTTGAGGACAAAACAAGATCTTTTTACATTGTGGACTCCTCTTTTATGAAAACAGAAGCAGGTACCAAAGAAGAAAGAGACAAAATCTTTAGATTGATTTATTTGTTTTGCAAGTTACTTGGAGACTGTCACTCATGCCAGTATCATGAAAAAAAGCACCATGTACACTCTGAAAAAAGATTGGCATTAGGAAGGGCATCCAGCCATAGAAGCCATGGCAAAGCTGACATTAGAGCTCAGTGCAGTCTTCTGGTTCATTGGATCCTGTCAAACTGTCCAACCCATACCAACATGGAAAACAGGTATAAATAATGATGATGAAGATGATGATGATGATGATGATGATGATGATGATGGAAGAAGGTCATAAATTTCAAGACAAGTCAACTGAATTGGTATCAGTGTATGTCTCGTACTTATTCTGTCAGCCTTGGAAGTATGGCAAAGGTTGATTTCATTGACCCCCCACTACTTGGAATTTGGTCCTTGTTGTTGTTCCCAGTGAATTAGTAGAGGGACTAGAGTCTTAAACAAATTGCCTTACATTATTTATTCTGAACCTATGCATTCTGAGATCAAATCCCACCAAGGTGAACTTTGACTTTCATCCTCTTGTCTGTGTAGATAAACAAAATGCCAGCCTAAGGCAGTCTGCTTATAGAATCATTAGAGAATATTGTGGTATTTGTCCTGGCTTTTTGTATTCTGAGTTCAAATCCAGCTCTAGCATACAACCACTGTTGGAAGCGATTGGGATGTCACCAATTACAAACCTGTAGTTAACGATGGATAGCATTAGAGCTATCTATGATATTCAACATACTGTCAGCATATGATACCTGCTGTTGATAGTGATTTATTAAGGGATATTTAGCTGCTATTTTTAGCAGATAAAAAATTATGTTGAAGTTTCCTCACCAGTTCATGTGGTCACCATTTAAAAGACAACAGTCAGTTTATTGAGCAGGGTTTGGCTGTTAGATCGAGCAGATCAAGTCACTAAGCAAATGATTTTGTTTATTTTTAGTATAATAAACTGTTCTTTTCATTACTGGAATATGTGTCATATTAAAGGTTTAAAATGTGGATCAATAAACAAATAGTGATTGATAACTGACATTGATTGATTGATTGATTGATCTGTATATTTTTTCCAATAGCCTAATGCTGGAATTGGTGTGTTCAAACTCCAAATTTATTCCTTACACTCTGGACTTCCTCATGCAAGTTGAAAAAGATGTACCAGACAGGTGAGTAGAACTTACAGTATATCCACTTCATTCCATATACATACAATATCTGACTGTATCTTAACTAGCTGGAGCTTTAGCTCCTATTTCTAGTAATACAGGCTCTCTCTGAGAGCCCTTAATTTGTAATTTTCATAAATTCAGCCTACTTGGTAATTTTTGTATTATGGCTTGTAGCCTTTGGCTCTATATATTTAAAAAAATATATATTAATATTTAACAATATCGTTCGATGTTTTATTTGAAAATGTCTATATATCTTGGCAAGGAAACAATTCTTTTATTGGTTCATGGGACTGAGCGAGCATTGTTGACGAGAAGTGGATTCTTTGAAACCCAGGGTTCAATGCATCTTGTGTCAGCATGTCTGATAGGGGATTATTAAATCCCTTGCCAATATAATATCAGACTGTATTTTAACAAGCTGGAGCTTTAGCTCCTATTTCTCCTCAAGAGCCTTTAATTCGTAATGTACATACATATATATCTTAATACTACTAAAAGTCTAGAGATGTTTGTTTATAACCGAACTATCTCAGAAAATGTATATTCTATCTTAATTTTTTTTTACATATATATTTGCATAGTTAGTTCATAAAGTGCAGTGTCAAGTTTGAAGATATTTAGAGATTCGTTTATTAGTGAACACAGTTGAAGAAAAATTATTACTGAAAACAGTTGAACAAAAATTTCAAACAAAATTATGGTGTACTTGAGTATCTGTGTGTGTGTGTGTGTGTGCGCGTGCGCTGTCACTCCATTTCTCTCTTTCTCTTCCTCCCTACCTCACTCTCTGTCTATCTATCTATCTTCTTAATAATACTACTAAAAGTCTAGGGATGTTTGTTTGTAACCAAACTATCTCAAAAACTGTATATTCTATCCTAATTTTTTTTACATATATATTTGCATACTTAGTTCATGAAGTGCAGTGTGTAGTTTGAAGATATTTTGAAATTTCTTTATTAGTGAAAACAGTTGAACAAAAATTATTGCTGAAAACAGTTGAACAAAAATTTCGATAAGTTCCACGTGTAAAAGAAAGAAATACAATAAAGAGAACTGATGAGGGGTAACGCTATATCAATACAGACACACGTACTATAAAAATAATTTATCTTTAAATTACATCGTGTTTGTGTTGTTTATACAGAAAAACTAAGCATTATACTGTCCAAGTCAACTTCACTATATATTTAATTCATTATTTTTTCTGTAAATTCTATTCTGACATAAATGTGTCAACTTCCTGTATGAATATATCCGTGAGTACTTTACTGGGCAACGCCGGTTAGCAAGTCTAGTAATATATAAAATGACTTAAATGAAATGACAGTTAAAAAAGTAAAGCAAGACAACTGTTTTATATTCTTTCTTGAAGTATATAAATGCTATTCATATCACCAACCACTAAAGTATGAAGTAGGAGTGGAACTGGTTTGTCAGTCAGGTAAACATAAGAGCTTACAATGTAAGACTTTGTAAGAACTTCTGTACATGTAATCAGTAGTGTACTATCTTTTCATCACATAACCACTGTGCAATCGGTTTTGCATCTGTAGGATTGAAGGGTTTTGTACTGTGGTGAGACTTGGCCCCCTCCGGAGGATCGATCTTCGTCAACTCGAAGTCTTTGACTATTATTGTCTGTGCTGCATCCTGCGTGTCCGACTCTCTGATCACCTGCCGAATGTCACTATCTGTACGAGATGTCGCTTTCCTGGTCTCAGCGCCCTCAAGATGAAGTTATCCGCAAGTCGTTAGCCCCGGACCCACCTTTAGGATGGAAAAAGCAATGTGGTGGTCAACCCAAAACTTGGCTTTTGACGGTTAAGGCCGATCTGGAGCTCATCTCTGGTCCTCATGTTTTTGGCATTCATCGGTGGAACTGCGAATGGCTGGAGCTCGCCAAGGAGTCAGCTGCTGACAGGCATAGGTAGATCGCTCTCACTCGTGGTGCTGCAAATTCGCTGGGAGCCGGCCCAACCCTCCCCTGGTGAATGCTGCTGCAACAACAACATTGGAGGGTCAGCATTATATTTTCTGACTAGAAATTTCTGTTTTATCAATTCTTTTGAAAGACTTGTTTTAGGTTTCATCTGACTGTTAAATCTAAATTATTGTCCTTCACATTTAAATATTAAATAGCCTAAAACCATTATCAACTATGCAATATTATTCCTGCCATGAAGACAAAAGAGATCAGTTTGTGAATCTTTATGATCCATGCACATGCCTGTATCAAACTTTGTCATCCAGGAATACAATAATTTTGCCACTCAGCTATTTCATCACTATTTTTTTAGAAATATTTGACAGGAACAATTTTCAGTCAGTCATAATGAATTTTTCTAGCTCTCTGTAAAGAAACTTTGTTTTGTACCATAATGGAGCTACTGTATGTTATGAAGACTACTGCTGATTCTAGCATTGTTACTACTATTGCCATACTTGCCTGCAAGCATGGCTGTGTCATTAAGATATTTGAATCTCAATCACTTGATTCCATGTTCAGTCCTACTGTTCAGCACCTTGGGCAAGTGTCTTAACTGTAGCCATGGGGGTTGATCTAAGTCTTGTAAATAAAATTGGCTATGTAGAGACTATGTGAATGAAATTTTGTTGTACTGTACCTGTTCTTGACTGGTCGATCTATCTAATCTGTCACCCAGTTTAACACCACCACTTGGGCTGAGTGGGAGCAATTGTTTTTTTAAGGATGTTGTAGGACTCAGGGGTGTTGAGTATGTGTTTGGATGTTTGGAGAGTGCTTTTCATGTAGTTGAAGGGAATGTGAATGTTGAAGGTTTCTGCAGTAACAAACTGTGCCCCTTTCATGTCCAGCAGGTCTTTCAATTTTAGTGTTGTTGTTTTATTGTGTAAGTGTTCTGTGTATAACCTGTTATGTGTGGTGCACTGTTTTGTGTTCTTTGTAGTTTATTGTGATGAGATTGGGGGTCCAGGTAGGACTGACATTTTCCATGATGAAGGTTATTGTATGTACATCATAGTTGTCATTTTTTTTCTGTTAGCCAAATGTGGTATCTGTGATTGTTTTAAGTGTGTTTGCATTGTTTTGCTGTTTCATGAAGGAGTTGTAACTCTACTATGTATGTTTTATGTTGTTGAGTGTGGTGGCTGGTTGTATTTGATATTTTCTAGTATTGTTAGTAAAAGGGAAAGACAGTGGATTTAGTAGGTGCTACTTTGAGTCTGTTGTGGAGCTAGGTTTCATACTGATATAAAGAGTGTCAGAGTAGTTGCAGCATCTGTAGAACAGTGGGAAGATGTGTGATGTCATCTACACATGAGTGCAGTGATTCATTCAGGCCCAAGTTGTTCTAGATGTGTGTTTGTGGTTTTTGTGTATTTAAATTTCCCAGTTACTTTCAAGTGTTGGAAAGGAGTCAAAAATCATCATCTAGGTGGAAATATATTTTTTTTATTTTGTACTCTTGTTTTGTTTTTGTTTGTGGTTTTTGGTGGGTGAGTTACAAGAATTATCTGATAAGAATGTTTGCTCGGTGTTATAGTGTGGTTATTATTATTATTTAAGGTTGTTGTGATATGTTATATTGTTGAAGATGCTAATTATTCTATATAGTATTTTATTGTTAGTTTTGTGCTTTATGTTGGACACATGTTTACCAACTTTTCTCTTTTCTGTGGTATATTTATTGTTGTTTTCCTTTTTTTTAGTTTTTGATGCTAACTTTTATTTCAGTTGTACGTGGCTTTTTGTGTATTGTGTTTGAGGTTGTCTATAGTTTTTATGAGGTTGGCTATTCCTGATATGTTGCCTTGTCGGACATGTTTTTTTAGATGCAGCTATAAATATGTTAATATAATTATTATTATTATATTTTTAGATGCAACTATAATTATTATTAATTATCTATGTTGGTGAAACTTAATTCTGTTTTCTGGCGGGATGTGTTCCATTGTACTTTTTCATATTTATTTATTTTTTTGCTTTGTTTGTTGATGTGTAAGTGTATTGTGTTGATAATTGATAGATGGTGTGAGGTAAGTTTAGGAATTGTTTGGCCAAATGGTTGTCATGGCTAGGTATGTCGATCAAAAGGTGATGTCTGGGGAAAAGTTGCTGTAGTTTGCTTGGTAATGAATGTGGGTGTGACAGTGTAGATTGTTTAGGGCCTAAAGGGGGTTAATTGTGCAGGAGGTTTATTGAAATGTTTCCTAATGATGGTATTGGTGAGGTTAGTTGTGATGTGTGTGTGTTTATTAGACTTAATGTTGCAAGTTTTATTTTGAAAGTTTGCCTTTCTAGTGTAGTGTTGTTTCCTATTAACTTAGAAATGCCATTTGTGATATAAGCCCACCCCCTGTTGCGAAAGGGCCTGTCTTGCTTCATTTGGTTATAGTTATAAATGGTAGCTGTTCTGGTAGTAAGAATATTTCCCGAATTATTACTATGTGAATGTTGTGATGATAATTTTTTTTAGTTTCATAAAGGTGTTAATGCTGTTAGTTTTGCATGGCAGACTTTAAAACAAATCTTGTGTTCATGTTTACAAAGTTTATTTTTGTGTGAAGTATTTCTTTTTAAATCTATTTTGTGTAGATGGCTATTTAGTATATACATAGTATACATGGAGATTGGCACTGCTTGATGAAAATGTGTTGTAGTGACTGGAGAAAGTTCTAGAAGTCGAAGAAAATATAGGAAGAAGTACCGAGATTAGATCTGTTGATGTTGTTCATAAAACAGAAGAGAAGGATTGAGAAAAATAGTGATAGGCTCACTTATCTCTTGCCGGTATAGAAAAATGGTTGTTAAAGAGATAATGTCTTATATACTTATACACATACATCTATCTAGTGGAGAACTGCAGATGTTTGCTTAAGTATCTTATGCATAGCTATGATGTTATGGTATGGATTTGATGATGCAAGTTATCTATACACTGCTCACATGCATGGCTGAATGGTTAAGTTCACTTCACAATCACAAGGTCCAAGGTTTGATTCCACTGCGAGGCATCCTAAGTGTCTTTTACAATAGTTTCTGGTCAACCCAAACCTTAAGAATTTAATTAGATGGAAATTACATGGAAGCTCATTGGGTGGATTGTATTTGTAATTTAAAGATCCAGTTTTATCACTCATTGTATCATGCTAATTTAGTGGAATACTCAACCATCTACATGCCAATTCAATGAATAGGTAATTCAGTTGATTGAACAACTGATTATTCATGGTTGAAATCAATGGAGATCCATTTCTCATTTGCATGCACAGAAATCTTTGTGGAGTATACAGAAATTTTCTGTTTTGGAAATTAGATTTTTGTATTTAGAAGTTGGTTGCACTTTTGAAAGAATATGGTAGTTGTAATGTTTTGATATTAAGTCATTGGTACTTAGCTCTTAAAGTAGGTACTCATTTGTAATGATTATGCACTATTAGTTACTGTGTATGTTTACAGAACTAATGATTTCATTTAATAGTTGTAGAAATAGTCAACTTCAGGCCTATCAAGTGTTTGTTTCCTTATTAAAATATAGATGGTTGGTGCGTATATATACAGCTCTGTGCAGTATCAGCTTCATGCTTTCTTGGGGTAATCTTTTGCATCTGCTTGTGTGTGTGTGTGTGTGTGTGTGTGTGTGTGTGTGTGTGTGTATAATAGATAAAATGTAAATGATATAAGATATAAATACTAATCTCACAGTAAAAAGAACAGGCCTTCCAATGAGAGTTGAACCTTGTTTTATTATTCCAAGTAATCATATTGCAGAATAGACCACAGTTTTAGTTGTCTCCTCCAGTCTTTCATATGCATGAATGCGTGTGTGTGTGTGTGTGTGTGTGTGTGTGTGTGTGTGTGAGCATCATCAGAGTGCTACAGGTAACATGTAATTCAGGACAACCTGTTACATAGTTGGGTTATCTGTGATTAAATTGATACTCTCTAGGCTTGTCTGATAAGGTGGGGTTGCTGGAAACCCAGCAGTATAAAACAAGACCTGTCAAAAAAAAAAAAACAGATGAAGTCAGAGAAATACTTAAGATGTTGAATGAATGGGTTGTAAGACTACTTTGAGAGTGATGGACTCCTGAAAACCTAAACTGTCAGGTAGTTTGATGTGTTGCATAGAAGTAACAAGTATTATTTTCTTTATTCCAGTTTGTGTGTGAAGTCTGTTTAGCCAGATGTTTGATATTATTAGAGAAACTTACACAAGGTGAATGTCACTTATTTTGTGGACTGTTATGGTAAGAAGAAGAGCATCATCAATCTGTTTGGGTTTTGCATATCCATCTTCCTTAGCATGCATCCTTTTGTGACTGGCTCATGGCACACCGTCCACCAGTTCAGATTACACAAAAGGCGCAGCGTGGCTGTGTGGTAAGAAGCTTGCTTCCCAACCACATGGTCCCGGGTTCAATCCCACTGCGTGGCACCTTGGGCA
>JAOPUL010001697.1:25501672-25517909 GCA_027564515.1 Octopus rubescens
TCTAACCCATGCCTGCATGGAAAAAGAGACGTTAAAGGATGATGATGATGATGATGATGATATATATATGTATATATGTATATATATATATATATATGTGTATATATATATATATATATATATATATATTTTTTTTTAAAGTTTGGTACTATTTTGTTAGTTTCTTTTGCCAAACTGCTATGTTATAGGGAAGTATCAAACCATGTGGTTGCAAAGTGAACTTCTAAACCACACAGCCACCCTGTGTGTATGTTCAAATCTCAGCAATGACTTTATCTTTCATTCCTCCAGCATCAATGAAATATGTACTAGTCATCTTTTGTTGTGCTTTGTTCAAATGGCCACCTTCTTTCTCTCCAGTTTTGTGGCCATTGCGTAAACAGAAGAAATCAATACTGCAGTATCTAGTTCAATCCTCACTAGAAGCAGTTTGTTTTTCTCCTTCATCTTTCTGGATTTATAAATTCATTTATATTTCTCTCCTACAAATTATAGCCTCAGACCAAGGTTAGAAATTGTTTTATCTATTGTTCTATCTAAAGAATTTTCACTATTATTATTATTAGTTCAAATCCCACTGAGGTCAACTTTGCCTTTCATCCTTTCAGGGTCTATAAAATATAGTCCTCGTCAGGAACACTGTCGATGTAATCAACTCATTCCACCCCTTCCAAATTGCTGGTTATGCATCTAAATTACAAACATTATCATTGTAGTTGTTGTTATCGACTTTACATTCTGAGTTCAAATGCCGCTGGGATCAACTTTACCTTTCATTCTTTCGGGGTCAATAAAATAAGTACCAGTTGAGTACTGAGGTTGATTGAATCGACTATCCCCGTCCCCGAAAATCTCAGGCCTGGCGAGCTGGCAGAACCGTTAGCACGCCGGGCAAAATGCTTAACGGCATTTAACCCATCTGTACATTCTGAGTTCAAATTCTGCTGGGGTCGACTTTGCCTTTCATATTTCAATAAAATAAGTACCAGTTTAAAACTGGGGTTGATATAATTGACTAAACACCTCTCCTGAAATGGCTGGCCTTGTGCTTAAATCAGAAACCATTATTATTATTATTATTATTAAAGCGGCGAGCTGGTAGGTTTGTTACCACACCGGGAGAAATGCTTAGTGGCAATTTTTCCGACTTTATGTTCTGAGTTCAAATGCAGCCAGGATCGACTTTGCCTTTCATCCTTCTGGGGTTGATAAAGTGAGTACCAGTTATGAACTGGAGTCAATAACATCAACTACTACCCTCCCCCAAAATTTCAGGTCTTCGTGCCCAGTATAGAAAGGATTATTATTATTATTATTAAGGCAGTGAGCTGACAGAATTGTTAGCACGCCGAGCAAGATGCTTAGCAGCATTTTGTCCATCTCTATGTTCTGAGTTCAAATGCCACCACAGTTGACTTTGCGTTTCATCTGTTTTGGGTCGATAAAATAAGTACCAGTTGAGTACTGGGGTCGATTTAATCGACTTGGCTCCTCCCCTAAAACTGCTGGCCTTGTGCCAAAATTCGAAACCATTATTATTATTATTATTTTGTTGCCCAATGTGGTGAGGTGGCAGAATTGTTAACACACTCAGTGGCATTTCACCTTGTGTTTACGTTCTGAATTAAAATTCTGCCAAGGTTGACTTTGCCTTTCATCCTTTTGGGTTTGATAAAATAAGTACCTGTTTGGTACTGGGGTCAGTGTTATCGACTAATAAAATTTAAGGCCGTGTCCCTATAGTAGAAAGAATTATTTCATTGCCCAGTATGGATTTAACATACTGGTTGTTATTTGGGGTTTTATTTTTTTTACATAAGCCAACTGCCAAGCTTTTAACAAAAGGCCTTTTGATGGAAAGTACCTTTCTAAGAATATGAGGTAACATTTTGGAGGACTTGCATCTCTGTTTTGATGTCCAACTGTTCGAGATGATATAACTTGTTGGGGATTGAACCTAATGTTCCAATAATAATTGGTACATCTTCCATTTTTAATTCTGGCTAACACTATATTTTTGATATCTCTCCTTTTAACTCAGCATATTTTGAGATCTTTTCTACTGCAATATTTTTGTCTAAAGGAATGCTAATAATGTGAAAATGTTTCATTTTCTGCTGTAATTGTTGTGCTGGTAATGTGTAAGTGTGTTCTTGGTCAAATTCTGTGAGGTTCCCTTCTACCCACGCTGTATAAAAAATTACCATTATTATTCACACACGTGTTCCAGTTGATTGATTCAGTCATTTTTGGCAATACGATACAATACAAATGAAAATACATATGTCTCTCAAGCTAAAAGATAAGCAAACATTTAATCATCTGCTTATTTCTATTTCATTTTCTATGGTAATTTTTATGCTAGTAATGTGAAAAATGTTTCATTTTCTGCTGTAATTTTTGTGCTGGTAAGGTGAAAGTGTGTTCTTGATCAAATCCCCCTTCCCTCCTACCCCTCACCACCACCAATACAAGCCCAGCAGTTTGCCAGCTCTGGTCAAACCGTCCAACCCATGCCAGCTTAGAAAACGGGCGTTAAAGTATGATGATGATGAGAATTATGAGGTATCCTCTTTTTTATGTAATGTATAATGAATGATATGTGGTCTAAGGTGTTTGATTATTCTGTCTGTCTGTCTGAACTTTAGAATCCTATAGAAATGTTGGTTCACCAGGTTTATTTAGAACCTTTTCTGTTACATGATTATACTACTTCTCTGAAGTGTTATATTTATAGCTCTTACAAAGTGATCAGTGCAAATTAAGTCAAACCACATTATGACATTGTTTTTATTCATTCTCAGCTGACATTTTGCAGCCTGTAACAGTAACACTATGACCGGTATTTTCCACTTGCTGATTTCACAGGTGGCACTTGTTTGTTAAAGCAACAAAATAAATACTACTCTCACTCACTGAACTAGTGTTTAGAGCTTAGTCTTGAGCAGCTGCCAACAAACTTTCAGTTTCTCTCTTTAACCCTTTAGCATTCAGATTACTCTCTGTCAAATGTAATGCTTGTTTATTCACATTGTTTTGAATTAATCATGCATTATCTTGTAGCAACAATATTTTCAATGATGTAACTGTATATTTTTAGAATGACATTGTTGGGTAGGTGTGAGATTCTGGATCTGGTCAGTTTGAACATAAAACAGGTAGAATATTTGGGCCTAATATGGCTAGTTTAAAGGCTAAAGAGATAAATCTCTACTCTAGAGCCATTCTCATGATAAGTCATGGTTTTTCACATTTTTGGTGTTTCTGTGGAACTATCCATGTTATAGCATTTCTTCCTTTCATTCATAAATTATCCTACTTTGGTATGGTTTTTTTCTTTTCTCTTGAAGTAAAAGAAACAAGTAAATTCTAGTTCTATTGCAGCATCTACATAATCAGAAACGCTCTCCCTCCAATCTTCCATTCATGTATAAATGATTGACATTTGCCCTCTGATGAAGCACTCCATGCATAGTCAAGTTTTTTTTTGTTTTTCTTGTTTTTCTATCCAGTGCATCTATTTCATCTCTCATCCAATTCATTATTCCATCACTATAGCACATGATGGCAACTGCCCACAATTTGACTGCATTTGTAAAATTCTTTGAATGAAGTTTGGACTTAAATGCAAGATTTAATCTTTAAAAATATATTTTCACTTTTTTCTTATGCATAATGTCATTGAGTTCTAGTGTGTGTACATTCTTGTATCCAATGCCATCAGGTTCTAAAATCCATTCATCCAATAGTGAAAAAATTTAGTTTTTATTTATTTAGAGATATATTTTTGCTTATAAGAAGACTTTGGAAAATTTTAGTTCACGATCCATGATAAATGTTCTTGAACATGTGTATAATTCCATATTCTGTTAGCAGACACCATCATCATCATCATCATCATCTTCATTTTATACCCACTTTCTATACTGGATGGCACATTGCTGCTCTCCTAGATGGGTATCATCATCATTATCATCATTTAGCATTCACTTTCCATGCTGGTATGGGTTAGACGATTTGACTGGAAACTAGCAAGCCGGAGAGCTGCATCAAACTCCAGTCTGTTTTGGCTTAGTTTTTACAGCTGGATACCCTTCCTAATGCCAACCAATCCAGAGAGTGTACCAGGTGCCTTTAACGTGTCACTGGCACAGGTGGTTTTAATGTGGCACTGGCACAGGTGCCTTTAACATATGGCCGGCATGGGTGCCTTTAATGTAGCACTGGCATGGATGCCTTTAATATGTAACAGGCATGAGTGCTTTTAACATGGCACTGGCAGGGATGCTTTTACATGTCACCAGCACTGGCCACGATTACAAATCCACTAAGCACAACAGAATCCATCTTCTCAAGCACAACAGATTGCCAACAGTCTCGGTCATTTGTCATTGCGTCCGTGAGACTCAACATACAAAGATCATATTTCACCACTACATCCCATGTCTTCCTGGGTCTTCCCCTTCCTCAGGTTCCCTCCACAGATTGGCACTTCTTCTTGCAACTGTCCTCCTTCATACACATCACATGATCATACCAATGCACTCATCTCTCTTGCACACTACATCTGATGCCTCTTATACCCAATTTTTCTCTTAAGACACACTCTGTCATATGTGCACACTGACATTACACATCTACCAGAGCATACTAGCTTCATTTCTTCCAAGCCTTCGCATGTCCTCTACAGTCACAGCCCATGTTTCACTACCATGTAGCATGGCTGTTCACACACAGGCATCATACAATCTGCCTTCTTCTCTTAGGGAGAGGCCCTTTGTTATCAACAAAGGTAGCAGCTCTCTGAACTTTGCCTGGCCCATTGTTACTCTAGCAGCTATGCTCTCAGAGTATCCTCCTCCACTGCTGATTTGGTCACCTAGGTAACAGAAGCTATCTACTACTTCTAGGTATCCCTCTGGGCATTTGATGGAGTCTATTCTTTGTACATTCCTAGTTTTTATTGTACCTACACATCTGACACACACAAAGACTACTTTTTCTGTTAACCTTTCTGTGATACCGCTGCACCTCTTATGTGCCCATAGCTTGCATTGGGTACACCTTTTCTACATATCAAGCAGGGCCATCTCCTTGAAGGGATTTATGACTTGTCTGTTTTCTTACTTACTAAGACTTTGGTCTTTGATAAATTAATTTTAAGGCTTTTTGATTCCAGACCTTACTTCCACAACTGAGATTTCTTCTCTAGTTCTGGTAGTGACTCAGCTATAAGAACAAGGTCATCAGCATAGATGAGTTCTCAAAGGCAGCCCGTCTTAAATTCCTGTGTTATGGCTTGGAGAGCATGATGAACAAGAGGGGACTGTGAACCGATCCCTGGTGAACTCCTACTTGCACACTGAATTCATTGCTATACTCATTGCCAACTTTCACCTTACTGACAGCAGCCCTGTACGTGGCTTGGACGGCTCTCACTAGCCACTCATCTAGCCCTAGTTTCCGCATTGACCACCAGATAAGGGAGCATGGGACCCTGTCAAAGGCCCTCTCCATATCAACAAAAGCCAGGTCCAGGGGTTTATTTTTAGATAAGTATTTCTCTTGCAGCTGCCTTACCAGGAATATAACATCAGTAGTGCTTCTCCCTGGCACAAAACCAAACTGCATCTCATCTAGACTAACTCTCTCCCTGATCAGTTCATCTATGACCCTCTCTCTAACTTTCATTACTTGGTTCAAAAGTTTAATACCTCTGTAATTATTTCTGTCTAATGCATCACCTTTACCTTTGTAGCAGTTGACAATAGGGCTGCTACACCAGTCATTGGGTATGACACCCTCATGGATAACTTGATTAACTATATGGGTGACTAGGTCATATCCCACACTGCCAGATACTTTAAGCATTTTGGTGGTGATTCCTGATGGGCTGGGCGCTTTCCCTGTCTTCATGTCTTTCATTGCTTTATCTACTAAGTTACTGACAATACGAACAGCTGGTCCTTCTGTTGGGTCGACATTAGACAGGCACTCCTCCTCCCATGCATTCTCACATTTAGCAACCTTTCATAGTGGCACTTTCAAGTCTCCTTCTTTGCAGAATTACTAACTGCAAGTGAGCCATCATCCAAGCAAACACACTTCTTTCCTACAACATCCCGATTTTCTTTCACACACTCTCTTGCTATCCAGAACACCTCAAGCCTCTGGTCCTCATGCTGTAGAACATTGGCAAGTTTCCTCCTATCTACTTCTCCCTTTGCTAAATATACCTGCCTTCTAGGATCCCTCTTGGCCACCTGATATAGCTCTCTGCTACCACCATTCTTCCAGTCCTTCCAGACCAGTTTCTTCACTCTAATGGCCTTGTCTACAACACTGTTCCACCACCACATCACCCTAGGTCTGGTTGGGACTTTGCACCAGTCGCAGATTTGGTCTGTGATACCTAGCAGGGTGTTTCATAAGAATTTCCAGTTGCCCTCTATGTTACAAGTCTGTAGTTCCCCCTCCTTCCTGTTAAATCTCTCAATTAGGGCATCCCTGAATCTCTGATCATTTAAAGGATCCTTTAGCTTCCAGACCTTTCTTTTCCAGACTTATTTTATTTCTTGGAATCCTTCTAGCCTCTAGCCTAAAGTCACTAATGACTAATTTATGCTGGGAGGTGCATTCTTCACCAGGGAAAGTCTTAGCATTTAAGAGCAGCCCTGCATCTTGCTGACTTGTAAGGATAAAATCAATCTGGCTGGCTTGGTCACCAGATTGATAGGTTATCAGGTGACTGACTGGTTTCCTGAAGTTGGTGTTGCAGATCATCAGGTTAGTCGCATCACCGAACTCCAGTAGCCTTGTACCCTCCTCATTTCGGGAGCCAGTACTATGGCCCCTGTGGACACCATGGAAGATGCCCAGGTGCTGCCCATCATGTCCATTGAACTCACCAGCCATGAAGATAAGGTCATTGTCATTTGTCTTTGAGGTAGTCTGCAGAAGGATGTTATAAAAACGATCCTTTTGTTTATTTGGCAGCCCCATTTGAGGGGTGTAGGCAGAAGTAATTGTCGCTATACTTCTCTGCAAACTGTATATATGTGCATATAGTGCTTGTTGAGCACCTACATCGAGAGTCCTATTCAAAAAGCACCTGGGTCGAGAGCACTGGGATGGTGCCATGTTAAGCACCCATGTCGAGAGTCCTGTGATGGTTCCACGTAAAGTACCTGTGTTAAGAGCCATGTGACAGTGCCACATTAAACACTCACATTGAGAACCCTGGAGTCACATAACAAGCACCTGCATTGAAAGTCTTGTGATGGTGTCATGCTAAGTGCCCGCATCAAGAGTCCTGTGCCTGAACCACGTTAAGCACCCATGTTGAGAGTCCTGTGCAAATAGCACCCACATTGAGAGCCCTGTTGCCATGCAAAAAGCACCCATGTCAAGAGTCCTACCACATTAAAACACATGCACTAATAGGCCTGTGCCAATGCCACATAAAAAGCACTAGTGCCGAGAGTTTTGTGTCGGTGGCACGTTAAAGCACTCAGCACACACTGTAAAGTGGTTGGCATTAGGAAGGGCATCTAGCCATAGAATTCAAGCCAAATCAGACTGGAACCTGGTACAGGCCTCCAACTTGACGGCTCCAGTCAAACCGTCCAACCCATGCTAGCATAGAAAACGGATGTTAAAAGATTAAAAGATGATGATGATGATGATGATGATGATATATATATATGTATATATATAATAAATTGCACTTCATGTTCAAGGCTCTGATGAAGCTATAAGATGTTATTCAGGCACTCAACTATGAGTCCACTGCATCTTGTAGCAGAAACAGCTATAAGCTAATGAAGTTCATAACATAACTTTTTTTCCTTTGTCATCTCATTTTCTTATCATCATCATCATCATCATCTTCCTTTAATGTCGTTTTCCATGCTGGCATAGGTATGCCAGCATGGAAGACGGATGTTAAATGATGATGATGATGATGATGATGATGATGATGATGATGATGATGTATGTATATACAGGGGATTCAGGCTAAATTTGACAGCTTGCATAAAAAGAAAAAAAAACACAATACCCCTCCCAAAAATAAAAGTATTTGAAAGAATCAAAAAAATATCAACTAGATTATGGTTGGAAGATAACAGTTTATTCAAAGTAGCTGCCCTCAGCTTCCACAATGGCATCAAGATGGCTCTGGAACCTAATGCATGCATTTCTTACTGTGTCCCTGAGAAGATCTTCAAACACCTCCTTGATCTTGGCCATCTGTTCAGCCTTAGTGTTGCAGGCTGAGTGGGTGGTGCCTTTCTCAACCATGCCCCACACATAGTAATCCATGGGATTACAATCAGGCTAATTAGAAGGCCAGAAATTAAGGCTGGTGAAGTCATAGAAATTCTCCAACAACCACTTCTGACACTTTCCAGAGGAGCCAAATCCTTCCGCCACACATATGGCTTTCCAGAGTCTCCAGCTGCTTCACATAGCCATCTGAATTGAGGCTAAGGCCCTGTTTATCAGTTGTTGGATGCATTCCAGCATGCAGACACAGAACACTTGTTATTTTCCTTCCTGATGGCCATGGCTTCGTAGTCTCTGTTGCAGCTGTCCATGTCACATCTTACAGTCTATACAGTGTTCACAGAGCATTGAGCAGCAGTCATGATTTCGGCATTTTGATACCTGACACGAATCATTATGATACAGGTAACTCTTTTCTAATATTCAGATTGCTTCCAGTCCTCCACTGACTTTTTCTCAACTACATTTTTAATCTTTATGCTCTCCAACGCCATTGACTGTTTATCAATGCATCAAACTGTTCCTGAAAAAGGGAGACATAAAAAATCATCAAAGCAGTGTTCTATTTTCATCAATTTGCTGACAAAACTAAACCCATAGATAAAATGACAAACTGCAAATTTCTGAAAATAGCACACTCCTTTGGGTATTTAGTTTTGTATAGAATGAAATGACGATATAATCTAATGAAGAACTTATTTAAAATAATCACTTGAAACATATTTCACACCTTTGATGGATGGTAGTAATTACGAGGTGGTATCAAAGAGTTCCTGGACTAGTTCTGTAGTGTGCCAACAGATGGCAGCACACAGTTGCGTGTGCAGTGAGAGTTAGCAGTGACTTTCATGAGGCAGTGTGCTGAGTAGCATTACTGTGCTTACTTTACAAGTTGTGAAATTTGTGTTTTTGTGATCATGTGTATGCTGTAGTCAGCGATTTTGTCATGGACAAGAAAGAACATCGTGTTGAAGTCTGTCAAGATCTCCGTCAGCGTGCTGCTGATGACCCATCCTTTATGTCGAGGATCATCACCGATGAGGAAAGTTGGTTCTACAGGTACGACTCTGAGATGAAGCAGCAGTTGTCACAATCGAAAAGGCCTCCATCTCTACGACCACTCAATCACGAGCATGCTCATCAGTGTTTTTTTCAACATCTGCAGTATTGTGCATCAAGAATTCATCCCCCAGAGCCAGACTGTCAATCGAGAGTTCTACTCTGACATTTTGAGGCGTTTGAGGGAGGACATTCAATGAAAGTTAAGTATACAGCAAATACTTTGGGCTGTGAGGACAGGACAAAAAATGTGAGTGCAATAGAGGAAATATCCTGATGGATTGGAAAGACAGCGAGACAAGAAAAACACGTGCGCTGCCATCGATGATTCGAATCGAAAAAGAAACATATTGGTCACCTCTCGAGTCGGCGCACAGGACAGCGGAAGTGGTAGTGGGAGGGAGGTGAAAGAGAGACAGAAAGAGGGACAGAAAGCAGCACAGAGGAACTGTGGGAGAGCGAGAGACAGACAGATAGCAGCAGAGAAATGCAAGAGAGGGGGTGGGGATATACAAATAATAGCGCGCGCGCGCGTGTGTTTGTGTGTGTGTGTGTATCATCATTGCGACTATGGTCGAACGTTTCTGACAAAGTCTCTCCACAAGTCACGATTTTCCTTTGCTCGTGGCAACTGCTCTATACTGAGGTTGGTATCATTTGAGAGACTTGATCGATGAATGTTCGAGCAGGTCTTCCTCTACTGCATCTCTCGTGAGTGTGTTGCTTCCCTCAATAGTAGCATGTGTAGAACGTCCTGCTTATTTTTCCAACAATGTCCTGCAAGTTGTAATTGTCTTTGAGCAATTATAGTTGTTATCTTGGGCAAGTTTACGTATAAATGTTCATTTGTAATACGTTGACGGCAGTTTATGTTTGGTATAACCCTAAACATTTTAGTGTATACACGATATAGTTTCTTCTCAAGTGCTTGTGTCAGTGTCCATGTACCTGGACCATACAACAACACTGACTCAACAGATGTTCTAAAGAATATTTTGATTTCTCTGGGTAGATCTGACTTCCATATTTTAGCCCAAACTTTGGTAATTCTAATGTCATTGTCCTTTTTTGATGAATTTATCTAGCTCCCCAAATACAGAAAATAATCAACTAGATTTAGTATTCCACCATGCAGTGTAACAAGATTTCCATCTTCTTAGTTTATTGACATGTATTCTGTCTTGGTAACAGTTATGTGTAGACCAATTTTCCTGGCAGAGAATTCGACCTTATGAAGAAGTTCCTGAGCTTGATCAATGGTATTTGATAAAAGAGCTATGTCATCAGCAAAATCTGCATCGTATATAACAGTTGGTAGGTTTCGCTTACTTCTTCTTTGTGTCAATGTAAAGCCGAGATCTTGTTCATTAACGAACGTCTGTCTCCTTCAGATTTTGGATCACCAAATGAAGAGATACACAAGAAGTCCAAGGAGGCTACCGCAAGATAGGCTGCCATTGGTCAAGGCGGGTCACATGGTGTTGTGGAAGAATGTTATCAAAACATGTCAGTTGGGTCAAGGAGGGGTTTCTTTTTTCTTTGACCAGGCTGGCCAGAGAAATCGGTGGTAGTAAGTCTCATGGACGTCCAAAACTTCCTTTTCACGATCATCTCAAGCGATCTCTCATTTTATGCGGTGTCCTCTCAATCGGTTGGAGTCCTTGGCTGTTAATCAGAAGGTAAATTTATTTGAAGAAGCGACTTTGTTTTCTGCTTATTCGAAATGAGGCAGAGTTTTAAAGCACTTTCTCTTTTTTTTACCAGTCTTTCATCGCTTAAACATTACAAAGTTATATAAGAGAATTTGATAAACTTCTAGTTTCAGGTATTACGTGCAAATATACACAATTATATATTTATTCCATGTAGCTTCATCGTTGATTAACTTTAAAGAACTCTTTTTTTTATGTTTGAATAGCACAGGGGAACAATTTTGAACATAATTTCTGTTAAGTTTGCTTTTTCACTTGATTTAGACTATAATTAACATGCTGATTTCAAAACTACAATCAGTTTTCTTCTATCATGTCAAGTTTTTTTCTGTAGCTTACTCTCTGAATAATCACAATTGTATCGTTTGTCCGTAAGTAATAGGGCTGGTCAGCTGCTTTTATTATTTTATTGATAACACTAGGGAACATTTTCGAAAAAATTTTAGTTGTCTCACTTTTTACAATTAGTCCTACTTCTTTTTGTGGTGCTGGGTTTAGAAATGCCCTCAAAAATTTACTACCACGTCAAGTTTTTTGTTAAACAGGAATTCATTTTTTACCAAAGAAAATGTCAATTTTGCCATTAAATGCAATACTGGAAAAAGAAAATAAGACAAACCAAATTGTACGTTTTATTGTTTAATAAATATATTACACAAAAAGTTTAATTACACATCTTAGAATAAATATTTCTAACAAACAAGAGTTTCAGCTACTCAAGGGGTGAACTTTCTCTTTGTTGCTTTGCGTGAATAACTTGCAGAGACTAGCAGTAGTCAGCCATCATGTTTGTGTTTCATCTGCCTTGATGCCTAATCTTCATGGTCTTGATGTCTTGGTGGAATCATTCTCTTTGCTCATCACTTATTGCACTATAATGTTCAAGGAAGTAGTCCAGATGACTATGCACGAAATGCACTTTTACGCTCATGTTGCAGCACAGTGCTCGAAAACTGGTTGTCAGGGTCTGCACAAGTTCTTCATAATTTGGTGACTTCCTGTTTCCCAGGAAATGAGACACAACTGCAGCAAAAGTATTCCATGCTTCTTTTTCAATGCCAGACGTGGTCTCTAAAAATTGCGCGTCCTGCAATAGCCACTTAATCTGTGGCCCGTCAAACGCACCAACCTTAATTTTCTCACAAAAGACAAAACTGGAAACTGTTTGCTTAAGTATTTGAAACAGCCACTATCTCAGTATTTCAACACGTGTTTTACATACTATTTAGTATGCTCAAGCTTTGTCTTGATCACCCAGTTTCATACCAAAGAAAGTAAGGTAAGCTTTCTTCACAAAATCTGTGATTTTGTTTCGCTGCCAGGGAAAAGGTGCAACATCCACAAATAAAACAAAGACATCGGGGCCGTTTTTGCATTTTCTTCTCTCACAACTGGCCATATTTCTGAAATACAAAACATATATTCAAACCAGTTGTCACCTTGGAAAAGCATTAAAGGTTCAACAAAACATGTCTCCCCTGGTTTGCAATGATAGTCACACTAAAACAAGCACAGCGTGGGCATATCTACGGATAAATTCCACAAATATGAGTCATTAATGATGTCAAGGACCACAGGAATGTGTTGCTTATTAACATCTAATTGCGTAAAGGACATTTCTGTCACCATGATGACATTTAAAACTGGTTAGATTGAAAATAGTGAAAGTTGCTCAAGTTTGATGCTTTTTATTTACTGAAGATACTTTAATCATGACTTTTGTTTTCAATTTTGCAGTTGCATTTACTTTAAATGATATTGAAAAACTGTTTCAAAGTTATGTCAAGCTCCATACATGGGTCTGCATCTGATGAAGCAAAATCTATCTTTAGAGTTCAATACCAGAAATGTTGGAAAATGGACATTTGAGTTTGTGAAAAATCTTGATGTGATACAGCAAAATGGATTTCATTTTTGAAATCAGCAGCCCAAAATTAACTGGGAAACATGTCTCAAACACCAGACAACAGAAGCTATGTTCCCCACTTGTACCAAGCACTTTTGTGAGAAAAATACCTCATATTTAAGATGTGTTGTGTCAAATACTTGCATTTCTACAAACTTATATTTATATGTGTGTGTGTGTGTGTGCGTGTGCGTTGCCGACCTCTCTCTCTCTCTCTCTCTCCCTCTCTCTCCCTCTCTCTCCCTCTCTCTTTCGACTTCCTATGTCACAGTCTTTGTAACCCTAGCACATACCACTCGTCACATGGGAGGGGTGTTCCATTATTATTAATATTATTATTATTATTAGGCGGCGAGCTGGCAGAATCATTACCGCGCCGGGAAAAATGCTTAGCGGCAATTTTCCCGACTTTATGTTCTGAGTTCAAATGCCGCCGGGGTCGACTTTGTCTTTCATCCTTGGGAGGGGGGTCGATAAAGTGAGTACCAGTTACGAACTGGGGTCAATAAAATCAATTACTTCCCTCCCCGATAAACTTCGGGCCCAGTATAGAAAGGATTATTATTATTATTAGCAGATGTGGTCACTGTTTGTTAGATGGGCTTTTCCACAGCTCATCTCTTTGACTGTGCTACATACAGTCTTGGATCAGGCATAGACTGAGAAAGGGCACTTGGCACCTCGAGTGCAGACAAGCGCTCACAACTCTCTGCCAGTCGGGCAATGCGGTCAGTGGTGATTCCACCCTAGCATGTTCACAACTCTCTGCCAGTCGGGCAATGCGGTCAGTGGTGATTCCACCCTAGCTTGTTCTGGCAAAGTGCGATGACGTTCTTAAGGAAACTCTGGGCATCGAGTTTGAAGAATTGACTGGTCTGTTCGGGAGGACTTTCAGGCTGGGACCCATGGACAACTTCCAGAGGTCCCTCGCCTGGCAGTGCTACTGAGGGACGCTGCCTGTTTGGAATAAACTCTACAGGCATGGAGGTGCCATCAGCTGGGCCTACCCAAGGTGCATGCAGGGCAATGAAACTGTCCTGCATGCCCTCAAACATAAATGTATGGTTTGTGTGTGTGTATGTGTGTACACTTACGTATATAAAAACGATTGTAGGAGATTACAGAGAATGCATTAGGTTGGAAAGTCAGCCTATGGTCTGTGCAGGCATCAGTGGTTAGGTACCCTGCCCTTAGTTATGGGACAGCCAGTGTTGAGGTGATATATCTGGGTTGTCCACAGCCAGTTGCTTGAAGTTCATTAGGGGGGGTGTACCTCTGGTGGTAGCAATAAAACAGTTCATATTTCCTGTTGATAGATACTGCAGGTTGATGGAGAATACGCAGTCTTTCATGGAGACAGAACTGGAAATTGTAAGGGCCGGTTGGGTAATGCAGGGCCCTGTCAATGATGGTCTATTCATTGTTGTAGAAGTCATTCCAGAGGTCACAGATTTTCCTGACGAAGTGGGACAAAGAGATGGAATTCTCTATCTGCATCTAAAGGAATGCATATGCCTGTGTAGTGTCTTGTGATGCCATCGGATGGTGTGGGGGTGACTCTGTAGACTACAGCCCTTGAGAGGTAGGATCCTTCCAGAGGGCACCTGGTAGGGTTTTGTAAATTACAGGTTGGAGTTGGAGGTTGTGCGGGTGCATATTTGCATCTATTGGAGCATGTAATGTTAGAAGCTATATTGTCTTAGCAGAAGTAGCTCACCATGACATTATGTGGGCTGAAAAGCTTACTGTACTTGTTGCCCCTAGGGAAATGCTTCTTGATCAATAACAGGAAGCTCCTAGCTACTTTGGTGGAAACTTCCAGAGTTAAATGGAAGGTTGAACCAAATTATCCTTCTCTTTCATGTTCTCTTTGAGTGTGGGGATAGAGGTGGGGGGGTATTCATATATTGGAAAATCCGCTTCTCACTAAGGCATTATTATAGTGGGGGATGGCCCTATTGAATATTATCAGTTGAAAACTTAGAGATACTTCTGCTAATGCCTGAAACTAGGTTTGTAATTACAGTAGTGGTTAGAGTTTCTGTGGATGTACACAATTTTCTTGTTGGGCTTCCTTTAAAGGTAGTGCCTGCCCGTTTTCAGGTCTAGGGTTATGTCTAGGAAATTGACCATGGTCAAGTTGGTAGTAACTGCTGTTGTGGACAGGCTGAATTCTTTGTAGTTCTTTATCAGGTCCTTCCTAAACTTGTCATTAGCATGGCCATTCATATGGGTTGAGGCTGCCAGACTATTGTCCCTGTAAAGGGCTGACCTGTGGGTGTGTGTGCATTTCTTGAAAGTATCCAAGCTAAATAACCCAACGAGATTGATGATTTCAGCCCTTTCATAAATGCCAAAGAAATGCCAAACAGTGGATTGCCTACTTTCTTCACCCAGAAGGAATCATTGTGAATCAGCATTGACTTTCCTGATATTTCCGATATGATATTTGCATTCATGATATTTCCGATATGATTTGTTTACGTTGGTGAATTACCTGGTGAAATCGAAGGCCTTCAGAAGAGGTTTCGATACAGAAGGCCACCATGTCAAACTGTGTGAATCTGCAAGCTAATGTATTCTCAATACTGAAGAACCAGTTGACTACAGCTGCGCTGCAATTCCATGGGATCTACACCTTGGCCCTTCTAATATTTGAGTTGATCGTATCAAGAATATGCTAGCTGACAATGCCTATCTTGGTTTTAGAGGGGTTGATCAGCCTGCATTTAGGGTTGGTGATGAGATTGGGTTTGTGATCCTTAGGTGTGATATGGGAGTTCGTGTGGCAATGTGGTCCACATGGTCCTCTATATTAAGAAGGATGGCTAGCTCCTCCACTTCTGAATTTATGGAGGTGCTGTTTTTCATGCATGTTTTGGCGATCGTGTTTGTGAATAGACTTGTGTGCATGCAGACGTTTGTTTCATAAATGTTCTTTGTTTTGTCTGTGTGAGGATATGTAAATCAGGTGACTGCTTAATTTTTGCCATATAATTATTTAAAGATTTAAGGAAAGAGTTAGAACGATGCCATGCATATGTATATAATATATAGGTATATTTTTAACTCAACTAGTTTCACCTTGAGATCTGCGGTCATGCTGGGCATCACCATTAGGTTTTATATATATATATTAATAATTTATATAAAGAAACAATCAGAACGAACGAATAACACACATACTATGCATTGCTACAGCCTCTTCAGTTAACATCCAAAAAATCATAACAATTTCACACCATTAACGTTAATATTGTTCAATTTTGGTGGT
>JAOPUL010001697.1:25540808-25551969 GCA_027564515.1 Octopus rubescens
ATCCTCTTTTAGTTTCTACCTAATCCAAACTACTCAGCCACACTTGTGCCTATTAAATATTTATGCAATTCTAATTCATTTTAATTCAATTATGTTTGGTATTGTTTTAATTTTTTACTGTTACTTTCAAAATATTAATTATTTTTTTTATTTCAGGGAATTAAAACTACTTGCTTATCCACGGTTAAGTTTATTAAAGGAGAACATGGCAGAAAACAATCGTGTAGTAATAATTTCTGCAGAACCTGGATATTGTAATAAGAATTAGAAAGTGGATGAAACTGTGGACACTGAACAATACAGCATAAAATAAGAGAAAATATAACAAAATTTCTGTACTAAGGTATGAAAAGCACCATCCAATCTGCTTAAATTGTAATAAATATTTTGTGAATGAAAATAAAGCCTGTTAAATTTAAATGACATCTCAGTACTTATGCAAATTTTTACTGTTTTTCAAAAGATTACACAAATCTTCAAAAGTACATGAAATTATTTTTTTTAAAGCATACACTGGTTCTTGAAACATACTTAAGAGTATCATATGGAACTTCATACTTAATTACAAATGTTAAGAAGCCATACATGATTGGCAAAGAACTTGTGTTGCCAGCCACAGGTAAAATCACAGAAATTATTCACAGGAAAACCTCATCATCATCATTATCCATTAACGTCCGTTTTCCATGCAGAAGAAATAAGAAAAATTCCATTATCAAATGATATAATTTCTACAATTCTTTTAGATATTCTAAAAGAATTATAGAAATTAGCAATAATCAATTTTCCTAACTTATTGAAAGAATTAAAGAAAATATTAAATTTGTGATTCAGTTGGAAAGACTGACATTACAAATGCAGTTCAAATATTGGTATTTGTTAGTTATTTCTATGAAGATAATGTGCATGAAGACCTACTGTTCTGTCATTCATTAGATAAATGTACAACAGAAGTAATGGTCCATTTTTTTAAAGAAGTATGTCTGGAATGGAATAACTGTGCTAGTGTATGTACTGATGGTGCAGCAGTAATAACAGTGGCAGGGTATTGATGAGAAAACTTCAGAGGCTGGGTTGAAGATAAATAAACTATATAGTGAATGTTCTCAAATCAACATACTTATTTCATTTAAGACTCCATCAAAAGGTTGTTAATATTGGTTTCAAATTTTGGCTCAAGGCCAGCAATTTCGGAGGAGGGGGTAAATCAATTACATCAACCCCAATGATCAACTGGTACAAGGCAAAGTCAACCTCGACAAAATTTGAACTCAAGACATAAAGATGGACGAAATGCTGCTAAGCATTTTGCCCAGCATGCTAATGATTCTGCCAGCTCACTGCCTTAAAGATTGTTAATATTAGTTAGAAAGAAGGCGGTGAGCTGGCAGAATCGTTCGCATGCCGGGTAAAAATTCTTAGCATTTTGTCCAAAGAAGAGAGATAAGATATAGGAGATATGCAGTTTAGTTCAGTTATTGAGAGAAAGTAAGTTGTGAGAGAGGTTGATAAATAATGTGGACTGACAACAAAGTCTCCAGTCACAAGTAAGATTATTTCTGATGAGTTTCAAAATCAAAACTTATAAATGATGAATATTCTACAATCTTCAGGCCACATTTCAGTTCAAAAACAGATGCAGGTTTTTCATCTTAACTGATATTTTATAACAGCCACCACAAGTTATGATTGACTGTAATATAAGTTGGTAGGTATGTTACTTTTCTGCATAGGCTGTATAGTGCTTGCCAAATTTCCAAATAGGGTAATGTTGGCTAAACTACATATCTAAATCTAAGTAGAAATGCTGTAGGATAGATACCAAGGAGAGATCCTCTGTAACAGGAAAAATGTAGGGTTTAAAGCTGAAGTTAAATTAAATTTAACTTCCATACACTTCCTACATGAAGGCATATAGCCTAGTGGTTAGGGTGTTGTACTCATGTTTGCAATACTGAGGTTTCAATCTCCAGATTACAGTGCAAAAACACTTCATTTCACATTGCCCCTGTCTACCCAGTCGGTAACTCTGCAAGAGACAAGCATTCCATTCAGGGTGTATGTTGGCCTGTCCACCTAGCCAACAGGATGGCTTCATGCAAAAGCTACAACAATGCAAGGAAGTGCATTGTGGCCAGTGGGGAATAACAACATTCGATTGTCTGGTCAATATAGTGATACAGTGACACTACATTCACTCATTGCATCATTTATGGAGAGGTATTAGTGGTTAAACGAATTTCTTCATAATACAAGAAGGAGTTAAGATTATCAACTGTATTAAAAATTTCACAAAGCTGTGCCAGGATATGGGATCCAAGTTCAGCAAATTTTTACTGTTTACAGACATGCAATGACAGTCAAATACACAAGGTTTGAGATGACAAGTTAGCTTTAAAAAAACTGAAGTAATATTGTTTTTATCAGAAAAGAACTAAAATCTTTTAGAATTCTTTAACGATGAGAATTGGCTGCATAATAACGGTTTCAAATTTTGGCACAAGGCCAGCAATTTCGGGGTGGGGGCTAAGTCAATGACATCAATCCCAGTACTCAACTGGTACTTATTTTAACGACCCTGAAAGGACGAAAGGCAAAGTCGACCGCGGTGGAATTTGGACACAGAATGTAAAGATGGATGAAATGACGCTAAGCCTTTTGCCTGGCAATGCGAACGATTCTGCCAGCTCACTGCCTTAATTGACTGCATATTAATGTTATTTGATATATTTGAGAAGTTTAATGAACCTAATATCTTCTCTGAGAGGAGAATGCAAATGTTTTCACATAGAAAACTAAAACTGTTGTGTTGGGGGGAAAAAATAAATTTATGCATAAAATGATAAATATGAAATATTTTTAATGTCTGTGGAAATTTTACTTTGAATTTACTCAAGTATATCATTATTGAGCATTTGATATGTACGAAAAATAGTTTTGAAAATATTTTCTACAAGGCATAGACAATTGTAAATTACATTGGATCCAAATCCCATTCACTGCAACAATAAGCATGAAACATCTTTCTTTTGAAGTTTCCAGAATTTGGAAAGTTGTTATAAGATGAATTTTCAAAAACAAACTTAAGTGTCTTTTGGTTAAATGTGAAGTAAGCATTTCCAATACTACCCGCATTAGCGATACCAGCCCTTCTACAAATTCATTCCACATTTTTATATGAATTTGTATTTTCCTCTTGGAATGAAAATAAAATAGCATTTAGCTATTAAGAATATCGAAATTTCCTTAAGAATATCACCAACAAATATCAAACAACAGTTCAACATTAGTATGCCAAAACAAACAAGCACACCCATCACATTGAAGATATTCATAGAATATATATTAACATATAGTTTTGTGTGGTTTTGTGTCTACAATGTTCTCTATTTTCTGAGTTTTCGTTTGTTATTTGTGATTTTTTTGTTTAATATAATCACATATGGATTATATTTTTTTTTTTGCTTATTGAATTTTATAACAGGGAAATAGGTCACAAGATAATTCATCTATTAAAAAGGAATGTGTGTGTTTGTGTATGTTATGTATATGTTTGTATGTTTGCATGTGTGTGTTCCATATGTACATGTAGTTGTATGGATGTGCTCAGTCCAGAAACATCAAAATGAGAATCCTTGGGAGGTTTTACAGATTTTTGCTGTACCTCTAATCAATTGTATACAAATCAGTTCCAGTTTTCTTTTTTTTTTTTCTTTTTTTTGTTGAGAATCCTAGCTTTTCTACACTTTTAATACAAATCTATTAGTTACATAACACAGTACTTCTATGATAATAGATACAAATGAAAATGTATAACATGGATATAAGAACTGTAAGTTTCTCATTAGGTCCACAGTTATTCTCCTTTTCCCTAAGTTTTTATGAAACATTCACATCCTTTAGCAGCTGATCGCTACAAGAGTGCATGACTTTTGCTACCTGTTTCTGACCTATCAATTGTGCTTACACAAGATTGCTGTTTTTATTGGGATGTCACACCAGTATTCTTTATTTTTCAAGATTAAGATACAGTCTAGCTCTGATGTACCTTTTGTATGGCCATCAGGACGAATTCTTCCCGTGCATTGCATTGTAGATAGTATTAACAACAATGGCATGTGTCATAGGCAGATAGTATCTTGCAGACATTTTTGGACAGCTGCCATACTGCTATGGCAACAATCTACATTTTCTATCATAATGTGGAGGTCTGGAGGTATCCTCCACTCTCTTGTTGATCAGATATTTTGTAGCTGTCACCTCTGCCTCATTAGCAGAGGTATTGCCTTCTAAGTGAGATGTGATGTGTGTATCACAAGTCCATGAGAGACTACTATTCCTGTAATGTTGTTAGTATTCTCAAGCCTGTAGGATGTGCATCCATGCATAACTTCCTGCTGGTATGACGAGTATTTCTCCTCCAATTTTCTGTTTAAACAGGTCAGTCAAGTCACCCTTGGTTCTCATAGAACAGGTGTACTCAGATGTACTCAGGGTACCTATTCAGGAGTTCTTCACCTAATCTTATGATGTCATTACTTTTGCTGAAGTGTGTCTATACGAGTGTATTTATTTCTCTATTTACTGTCCAGGAGATGATGCCTACATGATTTGATGTGGCAGTCAAAGGTTGTCTGAACTGACCTTATGATACTGCCACTATCCCTTCATTTAACACAGATCCTGTCAGTGTTACTGCTGATGTGGAAGTTACCAGTGGTTGTCAGTACCTTTCTAAATAACCATGTTGTAGATTTCTTCTAATGTTGTATCTAGTAACCCAAAGAATGGCACTAGCACAGCACTGCAAAAGTATTGTGGAATATGGTTTAATTGAATGAAGATATCTCTGACTTTCAAACCTTCTGAAGTCTGCTGAAGTATTCTTTTGTCACTCCACCTTTACTAACAGCATCAACATATGCAATATTCTCATCAATTCCATGTTATTTGAAATATTCATGATTAAAGATTTGGGAGATAGGCTATTGGTGTCCATATTCCTTGTCTGATTGACAATCTTTCTTTGTAGAATCATGAAATATAAACTTTTATCCTGACCAAACTCCATTCCTATGTCCCACAAGAATGTTGTAATCAGGTCTAACTATCTTATGGTACCATGAATAGTACTCAAATACAGCTTAAGGTTACCAACAAAAATGATATGACAATAATTTTTCTCACCTCTGTAGGTCTTATCATGTAGCTTTTGAATTTCCATAACAGGGCTGATAAGGAGTCCACTGCCGGAATGAAAAGCATTACAGATAAGCGGTCACCTGGGAATATTCCTGTTGGTGGCCTAATTCTCTTTGTGATTATAGTGATAGCTTCAGTTGATAATTGATAGCTCTGCGGACCATGTAATTGTCAGTCTCTGAAGCAAACTTCTTAACTATACAGCTGTGCCTGTGCCTACTATATCATCATCATCATCACATATATATTAACTAGCTGAATATCCCGTCGTTGCTGGGTAATTTTCACAATAGAATGCCTTTATTTCAATTTCTTTTTTCCATGCCAGACCATGACTTCTCCAATGGATAGGCCTCTTGATCAGGAAAGATTTCTGCATTATTTGGGGCAAATTATAATGTATCGATAAACTAAGTTTTTGTTTTTCCATTTGGTGAATAGATGTAAAGATTTTTCTTAGCTCTCTGCTGATGCTTAGTGAGGGTCTCCCGACTCTGTTGCCCTAAGGAAATTCCTTACACACATGCACACACACACGCACACACACATGCACACACACACACACATATACACACACTCAGCGTGAATGATATACATATAGACAGAAAGTGTGAAAGAGAGAGAGAGAGAGAGTGTGGTAAAGAGGGATCTTTTCTGTTGCTATCACAGATTTTGAAATTTTAAAATTAAATGAAAATTTTCAAATTTGGTATATTGATGAAGATTTTCACACTGAATCCGATTTTGCAATTCATTTATTCTAGAAAATTTTTAGAAAATTGTTACAGAGGTTTAAAGTTTGATAATTTCTACCCAATCAGAAAACAGGATTTGGAAGCTATCATTTCCTGCATGATAGCTGCCTATCACAAACTGAAAATAAAATACAACAATGAAGTTTTAAACAGAATGAAAGTAATTACATATCATGTGAAGAGAGGGAGAAGGAGTAGCATGTGTGGGAGATATACATATACAGAGAGAGAGAATGGATAAAGAGTATGGTAAATATATAGAGAGAGGAGAAGCAGAGATACACACAAAGGCTAGATATAGATACACACACACAAACACACACATATCTTTTACTTGTTTCAGTCTTTGGACTGCAACCACGCTGGGGCACTTTGATGGGTTTAGTTGAAGAATTGACTTCAGTACCAATTTTTTAAGCCAGGTTCTTATTCAATCGTTTTTCTATTGCTGAACCACTAAGTTACGGGAACATAAACAAACCAACACCAGTTGTCAAGCAGTGGTAGGGGACAAACACATACACACATACACACACATAGATATATACATATACATATATATACAATGGGAATCTTTCATTTTCTGTCTATCAAATCCACTCGCAAGGCTTTGGTCGACCCAAAGTGCCATGTAGTGGGACTAAACCCAGAACCATTTGATTGGGAAGCAAGCTTCTTACCTCACAGCCACGCCTTGAATTTCTTTTATTTTTAGGGTCCCATTATTCCAAACAGGTTTGATACCATACCTTGGAAAGTATGTTTCTTTAATCCCCACTATCTCAAGTCCCTCAGACACTAAACATCAATTCTTTTAGCTCAGTCAATGTAGAAAAAATGACAACTGAAAATGTATTCTGTTAAGATTTAGAGAAGACGAGATGCTTTAAAAAAAAAAAAAAGCCCCCAAGACGTGGATTTTTGCAATTTGAAGAAAATCTAAGAACCTTCCAGACACAGACCCTTGTTAAATTTCACTGGAATGACCCCTAAGGGCAGCAAAAATCTCTGTCCTAGCGGTAATCATTGTAGAGTGACCTTGAGGTGTATTTTACGTCTCTTTACCATCTGAGCTTAAATCCTACCATGGGCAACTTTGCCCCCCACCACCACCACATACCTTCCTTCAAAATTGCTGGCCTTGTGCAAACATCTGACAAAGGCGGCAATATGGCAGAATTGTTAGCGCATCGGATATAATACATTGCGGTATTTCTTCTGGGTTTTTTTACGTTCTGAGCTCAAATCCCGCTGAGGTCAACTTTGACTTTCATCTTTTCATGGTCGATAAAATAAAGTACCAGTCAAGTACTGGGGTCGATGTGATTGACTTACTCCCTCCCCTCAAATTTGCTGGTCCTGTGCTCAAATTAGAAACAATTGTTATTATATTATTATATAGGTTGGCAGAGTCGTCAGAACGTCGGAAGAAATACTTTGCGATACTTCGTTATTTCCCCCAGGTGTTTACGTTCCGAGTTAAGATCCCACCGAGGTCAACTTTGCCTTTCACCCAGGACCGAATTTAAACTATGAGCGGGCCCAGGGCACTTCAAGTTCGGGGGCCCCTGATACACAAGAATTAAAATCTTGGATAATTATTTGTGGAGAAATCTATGGTTATTTATCATAAAAGAGAATCCATTACATTTTTTTAAGACATCAAGATATGTTTGTATATTAAAAGAGAGCCTTTTTATGCAAGATTGCTGGGAGGTGGGTCCTCCCTGTATTGAGTGCTCCATACCCTTCGTAGCAGGGGGGCCCCCAATATCGAGGGTGGCCTGGGAAATCGCTCCTTTCGTCCCCACCCCCACCCCCCATAAATCCGGCCCTGTGAGTGATGGATAGTCAAGATGGTGATGGTAAAAGAATGATAGATGTGAATAAAAGAGTAACTTGAGGGAGAAGAAGTGATGGTGAGCAGTACAGGAGGGTAAAATTGGATGCCAACAGATCCAATAAATCCTTCCTTATTCAGGCATTGTAATGGATGTGAGACATTAATGGCAGCTATTTGTTTGCTGGAAAATATAAAAAGAGAGAGAGTAAGTGAGTGATGGATAATTATAGAAATGGGCTGTGGTAAGAGAATGTGATTCTTGGCACAGCCCCATTGAATAGGAGAGGGGTCGAGAGAGATCAAATAAGCAAGTGGGGCAGCTGATGGGGATCTTAGCTGGTACAAACTCGATGAAAGGCTCACATGTAGATATATATATCTCAGTCACCATCTCTACCCCCATTTTAAGTATATTTCACCATGCTTGCACAGGTTGTTGGGTCTTCTCCAGCAGCATATGCCACCAATAAACAAGGTTCTTTGTCATAAAATAAAAATACATGTCAGGTTTCACAGCTGGACAAAAAATTTGAATTGTAGTCAAAGTTTCAACTTGAGTGAACATTTTTTGCCAAACCAAAGTCTTTGACAAGTTCTCTCCCACCTCATTTTGATTCCTAATAAGGGAATGAGAATTCTCTAAAATGGTTAAGAAAGTGTTAATACTGTGGAAGCCAGGTATTATACACCAACAATTTTTGTTTATTTCACAACATGTCATTTTGCAGAGATCGACAGCATGTGTAGAAACCGACAGTAAAAGACTCATACTAAAGTAACTGAAGTCCAATCAAAAATCTTGATGCCCACATATTCCAGATATACCTCACTTTAGCTTTGAGTTGATTGGAATGAAAAAAAAAAACAAAAAAAAATGAAAATAAACTAAGAAAGAAACATAAGTGTGTTGTGGCTAAAATAAAATATTTGGTAACTCCATCCACCCCAATCAAAAAAACAAAAGGAAAAAAAAAAATTTAATTTCATCATATTGTATCATATTTCACAAACTTGGAAGTTTTCAAATTTTTTGTTTAGATAGGAAAGTTAGTATAAAAACTACCTTTTTGGAACAAAAAATTCTTGCTGCAAAGAAATTCCTTGAAAGTTCTCTTATTTTACATTAATTCTGTTGACATTTTCTTTTTCTTCCCATTTTTTTGTGTTTTTGTCTACTTGTTTACTCTTCTTTTTCTTTTTTCTTTTTTACTTAATACAGACATTTTAGACCAGAAATTTTTTATATATAACTTGTATGTTTTTTATTATTATTATTCATGCTTTATTAATTTTCTTATTAACTTTCTTCAGTGAGAAATCTAAATCTTGCTTTACTTTTTAATATTTTTTCCACTACTTTTATCCATTTTTTTTTTTACTATATTCATCATCTTTAGAATTGAATCTACTTCCAGACTTTCTTAAAAGCTCTGGAAATTCAGCCAATATACAAAGGAGACTCATTTCGACCCAGGAGAAATTTTTGTGTGCTTACTATTATTAACGTTGTTGTTATTGTTGTTGTTGTTATCATTATTATTATTGTTAATATTATCATTTTTATAAAATAAAAAATATAATACAAAAAAAAACTACTAAAACCATGCATAAAACTAAGTTGATGCTATGGTCACCTCATTATTGCTTCTCAGACTTCAACAGGCATTATATCTTTAGAAATTATTTATTTGTGACTTCATACAAGCCCTCCCTGAAGTACTTACCCAACCATAGAAGTATATTAAATTAAGAATCAAATTTAGCTTTCAGTGTGAGAATATGAAGATGTTTTCTTATATTTATTTATTGTAATCAATACCATATGAACAATATTAATATATATATGTGTGTGTATGTGTGTGTGTGCACCTGTATGTGTATGTATATATGTGTGTAGTTGCATGTATGTATATATATATACATGTGTGTGTACATGTATATACACATACACACACACATGTACACACACACACACACACACATATATATATATATATATATATATAGACTATTGTACCAGTTATGTCTTATTGACATCTCAATTGTATATATATATATATATATAAATACATGCATATATACATACATACACACACACATATATATATATATATAGTACTCACACATTATGTATGTGTATATACATATGTGTACATACATGTATGTGTATACACAAACACATATAAATAAATATATATATATACCATGATAATAAAAACATTGAGAGTAAAAGAATTATTTAAATTATATTTAAGAATAAATTCTATTGAAATTGTAAATTTTTTTTTCTTTTCAAATGTTATTACATAATTACAATAATTTAATTCTTTCACTTAAATTTCTATCATCTCAGTTTCCTTCCCAAAAATCTCGTATTTTCATGGTAACCCAAATTACTTCAAAGAAAACTTTGATTTGGTTTCACCCCTCCCCACTTTACATTTGTGTGTAAAGGCACTCTCTTCATGCCTCTGTGAATCCTCATGGACCTCCAGGATCCTAAGGGACACTAGTTATTTCTATTATTTGTGATGTTATGGGGATGAGAGACAGATCTTCCCTAGACAGAGTGCTAGTGTCATCATTATTATCATCATCATCATCATCATTTCAATGTCCATTTTTCCATGCTTGCATGAGTCAATGGAATTTATTGGGACATATTCTTTTAACTGGATGCTCTTCCTGTCACCAACCCGCACCTGTTTTCAAGTAAGGTAATATTTCTTCCTGACCTCTATGTCACAAGTAATTTTTCCATGGCAGGACTTGAACTCCTAGCTGCAAGCTAATTAATATTTTCCAGCATTCAAATCGATGTCATATAATAGTATAAACATTCAAACACCGTCAATATCTTTCCAAATCCTGCTGCATTTCTCTTGAAATTTTTGTTCCTCTAAAGTTGTCTTGATGTATAAGTTGACTGATCTGTTTTTGGCTGTATATTTGAATCTGAAAAATTTGACTTGCTGGAAAATGTGGTTGTCAGTAGTCCAGTAGACGTGAATATATCTAATGCAGAATGTAACAAATCTAATGAGAAATATTAATGTCATGAGGATAGGCTATTATTAGCTCAGTGACTAGTATTAATTATTTTACAGATTCAGTGATATGAAATTCAACATGTGCAACTGTCAATCCAAACACATTTTATTTTCTCTCTCCATCTGTTTACTCTCTTCATTCCTTTTTGTAGAAGAGTGTGGGCTTGAAACATCAAATACTTCTTCCATTTTACCTGAGTGTCAAACTAATACACCCTGTTTGTAGTTCCATCACCTGTTTTTGTTTTTTTGTTTTTTTGTTTTCTGTACCATTTTGAACCATGTATATATATATATATATATATATGCCA
>JAOPUL010001697.1:26168569-26179412 GCA_027564515.1 Octopus rubescens
GTGTGTGTGTGTGTGTGTGTGTGTGTGTGTGTGTGTGTGTGTGTATGTGTGTGTGTGTGTGTGTGTGCGTGTGTGTATGTGTGTGTGTGTGATACATCTATAAACATACACGTGCATACATACGTAGACATTTACGTACACGCCTATACAGCTACACATTTATTCTATGTATTTATATGTATCAAATTATTTAACATGTATCTATATGTATGCATTAACAGGTATTTTTTATATATGACACACCTGTCCGTTTCATACAAACGCATATTTTTACATCCCTGCAACTTCCATAAATCCCTTTTGTTTTGTAACAAGTTTTTTTATACTGAGAATGAATATGAATGGCCCTGGTGGCAATAACAAAGTTATTTTTCTTCTACACCATATTATATCAAACCCCACTTGTCGCTTGTGTTGTATTGTCCCTATTTGTATTGTGTTCGGCCCTTGTGGCTAATCGTCAGTATTACCATTATTATTATTATTATTATTATTATTATTATTATTATTATTAATATTATTATTATTATTATTATTATTATTAATGTTTATATCAGCCATATCATTAGAATTTACAGACTTTAAATAAGACTGCTTAATGCATTTATTTCTTACATTATTAAATTCCAACTTATTTAATATTCTATCATTACCAGGAATATCATTATTATTTTGAGTTTGGATGTAATAAATTTTATACTCAGCTTCTAATAATGCGTGGTTATAACAAACCTGATTTTGTTTAAAAGCACCCTCGTTAGCCGAAAGTCTCGACATACGAGCTGGTATATATTTTTCGACGATAGAATTTATTATGCTTCTAGGATGATTAGAATTTGTGGTTTATGATATGGTTGCTATAGTTCAGTATTTAAATCCAGATTAACTTCAAGGAAGTTGACCTTAGTATAATCATTTTCTATTGATATAGAGAGACCAAAACGCATAAAGAATTTTAAAATATTTTTCCGGGACCTTTCTAGATTAACATTATATTCACTGTTTATAAGTCTAATTATGTTAATCTAGAAAGGTCCCGAACAAATATATCTTTTAATCTTTTCTTTTATCTTTTAATTGTTTCAGTCATCAGACTGCGGTCATGCTGGGGCAGCGCCTTGAATTTTTAGTCGAATAAATTGACCGCAGTACTTATTGTTTCAAGCCTGGTACTTATTCTATCGATCAGCTTTGCCGAACGCTACTAGGTTACGGGGACGTAAACTAACCAACACCGATTGTCAAGCGGTGGTGGGTTACAAACAAAGACACAAGGACACAAACACAGATATATGTATATATATACGACGGACTTCTTTGAGTTTCCATCTACCAAATCTACTCACAAGGCTTTGGTCGGCCCGAGGCTATAGTAGAAGACACTTGCCCAAGGTGCCATGCAGTAGGATTGAACACGGAACCATGGGGTTGGGAAGCAAGCTTCTTACCACACAGCCATGCCTGTGCCTATATATATATATATATGTATATATATATATATGTGTGTGTGTGTGTGTGTATATATGTGTGTGTGTGTGTGTGTGTGTGTGTGTGTGTGTGTGTATATATATATATGTATATATGTATATATATATATATACATTTACATATACATACACATACATATATTTGATGCGGGGGAGAGGGATAACTGGTTACATCGACCCCAGTATTCAACTAGTACTTATTTTATCGACCCCAAAAGGATGAACGGCAAAAGGTGGTGAGCTGGCAGAAACGTTATCATGCTGGACAAAATGCTTAGCGACATTTCATTTGTCTGCCGAAGTTGACTCTGACTTTCTTCCTTTTGGTGTCAATGAAATATGTACCAGTCATGTACTGGGGTCGATGTAATTGACTATTTCCCGCCCACAAAATTTCAGGCCTCTTTTAGCTATAGCAGAAAGGCATATTAAGTTTCATTGTGAGTTCAAATCCCACTGAGGTCAACTTTTTCATTTTTCCTTGCTCGATAAAATATTGCAGCAGTGAAATAATAGGTTTCTCTAAGTATCTCTACTGTTCCACCTAAATTGTGGCCTTAGGCCAATGTTGGCAAAGAAATGCGAAGAAAAATGATTTATGATTTTCAACTGTTAATAAAGTAAAGCTGATATTTTGTAGATAATCGTTTCGCATGGTGTCTCAAGCTATTTCATATAATAAATGATATTCGTGTTAATCTTCATTCTATCTAGTATTTCATAAAACAACAGTAACAACAATAACCATAATAATAACAACTTTAACAACAACAATAATGATAACTAATAATAATGATAATAATAATAATAATTTATATTTTTAATTTTGATAAATTTTTAAAGATTTTTTTTTCCTATTTATTCTATCTTATTCTGCTTTTATAATAAACAAATTACCTTTGTGTACTGATCAAGAATATTATAATAATTCACAATTTATAAAATATATTTATTTAGCCAATATTATTTATTTTTCTGAAAACAGTATTAAGTTACTTTTCACTTTCTTTTCCTCCAGAAATATTTGCTCAAGATAATGTCTTTCTTCCATGAGAAAACTTACTGTCATGTATATATTGCTTTTCTATATAGCCGGAATATCTGGTCATCTTATGTAAAACAGTAAGATATGGGGATTGTATATTTAATTTATTTAAAGTAAAATCAATCTTTCCCCTCTTTTTCTTTTTCTCCCAACATATTCCGGGAGGATAAGTTCCTACATTGATCTCATACATCAAATGCAATATAATAGCTCTGTGAATTGGAACTGTTGTAAGCTAGCTAGCATCTTCAACACAAACGTCTTGCAGACAAATATTTTATGTCTTGTAGACAGATATTTTATATCTTATCTACTATTCTGAACATTCTTACTTTTCATTAAAACGAAAATGAAGAAGTGTAGATTTCATGTGTCACATGACACTAGGGTGATGGATGACAGATAAGAACCAATGTATTTTGTAGTTTTATATTGGAATTAAAGACATTTTTTTAGCATCACATTTATTGTAAATCAATTTTATATATGAAATTATTTTAAAATTTCATATCTAGAAAAAGTTAATAAATTTAGTTAAAATAGCATATTTGAATGAGTTTGTCAAACTGACTTAATGTCAGAAGTATTTTCATTTACAGTATAGTCAGGAATTTGTTATAGATTTTAACAAACTTTAATACTTTTGTCAGTTTTCGCCAAAGCTTTAATAACTGTATTTCTTATTGTCATGGGTTGGTTAAATTTACATCATGCTGTATTTTAAATCAACATGGTTACTGAGTTATTTCTTGAGTTAGACTCAAAAAGATGACACAGGATTTTGAGGATTAGGTACAGAGCATATTACAAACATATGAAACCGATATCGAATTCAAAATAATGATGGTGATTAATATCATATTTCAGTATTAATAATTGCAGTAAGGTTTATCAACTTATAGTTATATACATCACACTACGATATCTACAATAATATCTTTCTTCATACACACAGCATCTAAAAAAACCTTTAAGTCCAATTAGCTCAGAACACTTAGTTTTTCATTAGTCATTGTAGTTCTCAGATAATTTTTCCTTTGTGCCAGTTTTTTTAATAATCTCTATCCTGAACAATTAGCATCCAACAATTATACTCAAATATATTCTAAGAGCCACATTAACAGCTGAGAAGGTATCGGCGAGTCCTTAATTATGGAATAAATCTGCTTGTTGAGATGAAGTGAGATATGACTCCAAATTAGAAAAGGCTGGACATCTTAGCCTATGAACACATTGAAATTATAGGAGAAAGCAATAAGTTTCTCTGATTTATTTTCTAATGTTGTATCAGGTAAACCACATAAGCCATGCTACCTTGCCTTCTTGTAAAGGCTAGAAACATCCAAGTTGTAAAAATGAAATTGAAAGTTCCGTGTATGACGTTTTTCTCTTGAGTGAAGTATAATTTCCTCAAAGACTGACGTTGGATCCACATCAGAATATTTATTTCCCTATCTTGGCTTCGTGATGGTGACACATTAAAAACACTCTTGCCGGTGACACGTTAAAAGCACTCGTGCTGGTGACACATTAAAAACACCCATGCTGGTGACACATTAAAGGCACTCAGTACACTCTTTGGAGTGGTTGGTACTAGGAATGACATCCAGCCATAGAAACCAAGCCAAAACGGACTGGAATCTGGTGCAGCTCCCCAGCTTGCCAGTCCCCAATCAAACCATTTAACCCATGCCAGCATGGAAAACGAATGCTAAATGATGATGATGATAGCTTGCTTGCATTTGATTTGTTATCTGTTTGTCAGAGAAGTTCCTAATATCCTATTCCAACTCTTAATACCTATCCCAAAGTAATGTCAGAAACGTTTCTAGAGAATCAATTAGATCCAACATCTTCAAATCAACTTCACATCTTTTATTTCTGCTGTTGAACCATATATGAATTCAACTCCAAATCGTGGCCATCAGAGAATTTTTAAGACAGTTTATTTTGTCTGCAAATGTCTGATCTTTGTATCTTACTTTATATGTTTGCTCCAAGTCACTTTCAGCACATCTGAGGTTAGTTTGAATGCATCTAACAACAGAAGATTCAAGTGGTATCAGCTATTGCTAACCAAAGAGTGCATGACATGGAATTCACTTAAAAGTTTGGAAAAAAGAATTTCTGCTTTTGTGCTTTTTATCATATTACACTATCTCACAGAATTTCCAGTATGTCATGAAAAATCCAGTTAAGTGTAATTCAAAAGAGAAAAGCTTCTAAACAACAAAAGGAGTGTAAAAAATACTGCTATATTGGCAGACATAGTACCTTACAAAATATTGGCAGACATAGTACCTTACAAGATATTGGCAGACATAGTACCTTACAAAATTTCCTCTGCTTCAAAAATGAGAAACATGGAAGCTAATGATGAAGAATTAGAACCAGATGTCCCTCCTGAAGCATCACATGAAGTCTCAAATACATCTGTAGGAAATAAGAGTCACATATGACTATTGGGGATTATGGATGCAGACGAGATGACAAAAGACCAAGATACTTGGTGCCTTGCTGTACTCAAGAAGACATGCCCTCATCAAGAGTCTTGTGCTGGTTAGGCACCAGTCCAAACATCAAGAGTCCTACGAAGAGTAGGAAGGTTTTGTGAAGTAGCAGCCGGGTCAAGAGCCCTGTGGCTAAGAGGCGGCCACATCGACAGCTTTGTGTTAAGAGGCGGCTGCGTGAGTCCTGTCATAAAGAAGCGACTGGGTCGAGAGCCCAGTGGATAAGAAGCAGCTGCATCGAGAGTTCAGTTGCTAAGTAGTGGCTCCATCGAGAATTAAGCTGCATGGCTGTCTTGTTGCTTGCTGCTAGGATGCGGCTGCATTGAGAAAGTCTTGTGGCTATGAAGCGGCTGCATTGAGCATCTGATGGCTGCATTGGATCCTATCACAAAGAAGCAGCGGGGCCGAGAGCCCAGTGGATAGGAAGCAGCCACATCGAAAGTCCTGTGTTAAGACGCAGATGCATTGAGAGTTCAGTTGCTATGTAGCAGCCACATTGAGAGTTCATCTGCTAAGTAGCGGCTGCAACAGGAAAGTCTTGTTGCTATGAAGCGGTCGCATCGAGAAAGACTTGCTGGTTGAGACAGCAGCATCGACAAAGTCTTGCTGCTTGAGGTGGCAGCATTGGCAAAGGCTTGCTGCTTCAGGCGGCAGCATCGACAAAGTCTTGCTGCTTGAGGTGACAACATCGGCAAAGTCTTGCTGCTTGAGGCGGCCGCATCAACAATGTCTTGCTGCTTGAGACGGCAGAATCGACAAAATCTTGCTGCTTGAGGCGGCAGCATCAACAAAGTCTTGCTGCTTGAGGTGGAAATCTTGTTACTGTCTATGCCCTGACAGGGGCAGAACGACCAGATTTCTTCAGGCGTCTAGAAACTTTTCTAAGAACATCTCACTCTTTAGTGTTAGTGGGAGATTGGAATGGGATCTTAGATGCACTCTGTGGGCTTAACAAATAGGGTGGAATAACCTTACAAATCTGCTCAGATGATTCCAACCATCTGACAGGTATCAACTGGTCCCTGACATGCCAGTGTAGACCTGGTGAAACCACATCAGGTCATCCAGATTGTATCTAGATAGGGTATTCTGTAGGGAAGCAGATAAGAGTAGCACAGGTTGTCCACAATCTAAAGTAGTTGACTACACAGACCACAAATATGTGATCTGTACAGTCAAGTTAGATAAGCTCCATATACAAGGATCCAGTTCCTGGAAGCTGGACATATCCTTCTTGGCATGCAAAGCTTTCAGAGATTGGATTAGCGAATTAGTTAAGTGGACTTTGATGGTGGAAATCATCAACGATAAATGGTGGTGTGCCCTGAAAAGGGCAATTGCAATTAGAATAGAATCAATAAGGCTTAGCAAAGAACTAGCAGTAGAAAGAAAAAGAGTAGAGGCAGAGCTAGTAAGGAAGTTAGATGAGGTATTTAGAAAAGGCATCACGACCGATGTGCTCTCAGTGAGATTGGCATGTGACCAAATCTTCAACATGAAACATGAAGGCTGCATTGTCAGAGTAAGGCACGTGCTCGTGGATATGAAGGGATGAAAGTCCTTTTCAAATGTCAAACTTCTACCCAAGTAATCAATAGATATTCAGCACATATCTTAAGGTCCAAGCTGTATCAAAGTGATATGTAATGTCACAAATTTTATTGCTAATCTGATAATACAAAAACCATTGAATGATATTTTCAGGCACAATACCTAGTGATCCTATTTTAACAAGAATTACTATTATCTCTCTGCAGTTCCAAAGGCATTTTTAGTTCCTATTTTAGACCCTGGTGTTTATCTTATTTCCTTTTTTTTTTAATCCATCCTGGTGTCAAAACTGCATTTTACAAATTTTAGTATCTATCTTTCTCTACTACAACAATATCCAATCTTGAATGTTCCAATTATTTGTCTCTCTGGATTCTCATATTCTATAAAATGTCCATAAGTTCCTTTTGGACAATTTCTGGTAGCCTATGTTCATACCACTTTCCTGGTTGCTATTCTGTATTGTGTTTTACACATAATATAGAATTTATTCTATATTATGTATGTAAAGCAGATTTTGTCATGTCTCCAGTTGTCTAATGACCAGAGGTCTTTTAGAAAGTGACCTTGCTTCCAAACTGACCCTAGATGGCATTCTCAAAATATAGCCATATTGGCAGGGAAAAGGAAAGTGAGAAAGGTCTCAACTTGATTTTTTTGGAGGAACCAGTAATACAATAAAGTCTTCATGGCCATTTATGATTCCTTGTATTGTCTCTGTGTCAGGTTCTTCCACTCTAAAACTAAGTGGTCAACATTCTCTAATCAATATAGTGCCAATATACCCTTCCTACCTGTATGTATTCTAATTGCTCATGCCATTATCACCTATTCTTGGACTTCCATTGTAATGCCTCCTGTGATTTTCAGCAAATCTTTTTTCTTTAACCAGTTTCAAGTTCGATTGCTTCTAAAAATGGTTTTCCTATATTTTTTCTCATTCAGTTTTCCATTCCTCATTTCTATGGTATCTTCTATTTTCTTTTCCTGTGTTTATTGTTTTTACTATTTTACAGCCCTCAACATTCTTTTGGGGCCAGTCTTCCTCTATTGCCACACAATCTCCTATAATAGCCAAACATCTGCCATAATTGCATTTCATAAACAGTCTAACAGTCTCTTTTGTGAAACATATTGTATATCCTCACCAAACCATTGTGAGTTTTCCTATCAAATCCTGTAGTTTTGAGTGTTCCTGTTCATGACACCTGCACAGTATTCAATGATCAAAGACAGTGCATCAATTGATATCTGTAATAATATCTCTACAGTTCAGAAAGGAATTTTAGTATTTTTTCCCCTTTTTTATGTATTCATGTCTCCTCCATTTTTCAGCTTCTAAAACTCCTAAACACTTGTATTACTTTTCCTTATGAATTTGTTTTATATTCTCACCTGTAGGAAGTTCCATTCTTTCTATCTCAAACAATTTCCCCCTCTCTATGGTACCACCATTCTTCATACTGAATTCCATTCTCATGTCATCATCAAATACTCATACACCGTTCCCCAAAGTTTCAAGCTGTTTTCTGATCTTACTGAATAATTTCAAGTCATCCATAATTGGTTGATCCGCAATTTCCTAATTCCACCTTTCATAAAGTACGAGTCATAAGGTTTTGACTGATTATAAATACTAACAATGATTAACAACACCTTTGAAATATACCTTTCTTTATCTTTATTTTGCCATTTTTCTCACCACTGAATGTTGGTTCTCTCTCCCAGTGGCTTATATTAAATTTGGAGAATGACTTGACGTTGATGGCTATCTTGAATAAGTTTAAATATTTAATAACTTAAGAATACTAGGTCACATTGAAACACTTATTTATAGTCAATGCAGACCAAAGCTAACTCTATTTTTTTCTTTTATAGTTTCATATTATTGTTTTATCTCTGAGAAGTTGATATTTTATTTTACTGTTTTGTTTTTTCTTCACTACTGTTTTTTTTTTTCTGGTAGCAGTTTTTCCATCACCAATTATTTAGGTTAGTATTTTCCACACTATTGAAAGACAAGTCATAAGTTTGCTTACAGCATTTCCTTTTGTTTTGTCTTTCATTATAAGAACTATTGTTTCTTTAGTTAACCACATAAAGACAGAATTAAAAAGCAAGTATTCTGGTCATTTCCCTTGTTTGGGAAGGGAATATCCCTCCTTCCACCATTTCTGGATTCCTTGTCCCTTGTAAAGGGTCACAGGCACTGCTTTCCTTTATGATGAAAACAGTAGGTCGTGGTAGTAAATTAGATGATAGATTAAGTTTACCATTCAAGTAAACACAGGATTTGAACTCAGAATGCCAACAGCTGGAAAATTATTGGAAGGCATCCAATATCCAATCTGAAAGTCTTAAAATTCTACAAATCCACTGCTTTTGATTGGTTCTGCTTTATCAATCTTGAAAGGATGAAGGGTAAAATTGAGTTTGACAAATTTTGAATTCAGATAGCAGGGAATCAAAACAAATACTGTGACGATTTCTTTTCAAGGTTCTAATGATTCCATCAATTTTCCATCTGTAAATTTTCATATTATAAGGTATTCATTGCATAAAATATGAATGAAAAGACATGCACAGAGCTGAGAAATGATGCACAGTTTGATAATATGGAAATAAAGCATTATGAAATCATGATGCTAGTTAAATTTTTCCATCATAGCATGTTTCTCATTAAAGATTCATTCCATATGAGAGATTTAAAGTGACTGACAACGTAAAGCAACTAATATTTATTATTATTGTTTTAAGATGGCGATCAGGCAGAATTCTTAGCACACCAGGCGAAATACTTAGTGACATTTCGTTCGTCTTTACATTCCGAGTTTAAATTTCGCCAGGGTCAACGACTTCGACTTTCATTCTTTCAGGGTCGATAAAATAAGTACCAGTTGAGTACTGGGGTTGATGTATTTGACTTACCCTCTCCCCCGACATTGCTGGCGTTGTGCCAAAATTTGAAGCCAATATTCATTATTATTGTTCCTTGTGGGCATAAATGTTTTACATTCGGAATCAATGTCCTTCATACCAGGTCACAACCAGTTTCCTTAGATATCGAGGACCTTTCTTACAATCCTTGCTGTTCCCAATGGAGCAGATTTCTGAATTAATGCAACTCTGGTGGTTACATTAATCTCAATAAAGGAGCTGTTAAGTCTGTTGGTGACTGTACCTAGGACACCTATAACAACTGGGATTACTTTTGTAGAGATCCTCCACAGTCTTTGTATTTCCCAAGCCAAATCCTGGTATTTTCCTATTTTCTCCTGTTCTTTGACCATTACATCTATGATGGTGCACTCTTTTTTACTCCTTGTCAAGAACCATAATATCTGGTCACCTGGCATGAATTTCACAATCAGTCTATACATCAAAATCTCACAAAATCTTGTATTGGCCATTCTCTATTACACTTTCTGGTTGATGTTCATACCATTTTTTTCCCTACATTAAATCCTCTTTGCCATAATATGTCCCAGTGTAGTGCTTTAGCCACACAGTTGTACCTGTATCTGTATTCCTTCTGTGCTAAAGGAATACAGGAACTTATGTGCATAATGGATTCCTATTTCTCATTATCTACTCTGCGCTTTGCCCTTTTTTCAAATTTGTCTATTTTGGCCTTAATGATATTAGTGCACAATGACTGGCTTTGGGCAGTCATTATGAGTCCTTCTGTTTCTTTTTTAAGGTCTCCATTCTTCAGCCATAACCAAGACTCCTCTGCTGCGACATCCTGCATTTGTCTGAGATGTGGACTTTTCCCCAGATGTTTCTTTCTCACTCCAGTTTACTTCTAGTATTCCATTGTCGTCTCTGCAGCTTCTTTCTCCTCTCCTATGGCAGCTGAAATCAGTCTCTCTGGGTTGCTTCTCACATACTCTTGTATGTCTCGATTTTGCTATCTCTACACAATCTTCTATTGATATCAGACACCCCCCCCCACACACACACACTTCCTTCCATTGTTGGTATAATCTCTCGACATTGTCTCTGGGATGTAGTGACCTGTACATGGACATTATCTTTCTGGTCTTACAATTTATATCTCTTAGCGCGGCGTGGCTGTGTGGTAAGAAGCTTGCTTCCCAACCACATGGTTCTGGGTTCAATCCCACTGCTGCATGGCATCTTGGGCAAGTGTCTTCTACTATAGCCTCGGGTCGACCAAATCCTTGTGAGTGGATTTGGTAGACGGAAACTGAAAGAAGCCCGTCGTATATATATATATATATATATAT
>JAOPUL010001697.1:26273794-26289369 GCA_027564515.1 Octopus rubescens
ATGTTTTGTAGTTCTGTTTTCATGTTTTTTTTTTGTTCATTTCTCTTCTTTTTTATCTTTGACCATTTCTGCTATGAGATCAGTGTATAACTGTAGTTTGTTTCTGTTTTGTATTTTGTAGTTTGTTTCTGTTTTGTATTTTGTCGCCTCTTTGTGTATAGAGAAAAGCGTTTTCTTGTTTTCGTATTGCTTTATTACATGTAGTAGTCTTCCACTTTTTGTTTCTAAGTAGTTTTCTAGTCCTACTGTTGTTATTTTATAGTAGTTCTCTATCTGTATCAGGCCGCGGCCTCCTTCTGACCGGAGTAGATTTATTCTGTCTATCATTGCTTTGGGGTGGTGACTTCGGTATGCTGTTAATAGTTTTCTGGTTTTTCTATCTAAGTTTCTCAAGTCACTTTATTATGTTTATTATATTTATTATGTTGTAACTGTAATTTATGACTGGTATGGCTAGCGTGTATGTCCCTATTATCGTATTTTTAGCATTGAGTTCAGTATTTAATATTAGTTTAACTCTTGTGTAGTATTCTCACCTAATTTTCTCCTTCATTTCTGTGTGTTGTATGTTAGCTGTTTCGTCGATTTCTAGATATTGGTATGGGCGATTGTAGTCTAATTCTCTGAATTCCGTGTTTATGTCGAGTGCAGTGTTTTCATTGATGATTAATTTGCCTCTTCTCAATGTTACTTTGACACATTTGTCCAGATCCATGCTCATCCCAATGTCATTATTGAAACTATGGACAATTTTTACAGTTTTTTTTTCTGTTCTGTGTTATTTTTAGTGAAGTGTTTTAAGTCATCCACGTAGAGGAGATGGTTTATTGTTTGTCCATAGCATCTGTGACCTATGGTGGTTTCATTTAACAAGTTTGTTAGCGGGGTCAGAACAAGGTAGAAAAGCAGGGGTGACAGTGACTCTCCTTGAAACACTTCTCTTCTTATGGGTATAGGGCAGGTATTAATGACGTGTGTTTCATTTTTCAGTGTTATACTGGTTTCCCAGTTTGCCATTGCATGGTTGATATATTTTAGTAGTGTTGGAGCTACTTTATTTGTGTGGAGAGATTCCATTATCCATGAGTGTGGGACACTGTCGAATGATTTCTGGTAATCAATCCAAGCCATGTTGAGGTTTGTCTTTCACTTCTTACAGTCCTCTGTAATGGCTCGATTTACCAGAAGCTGCTCTTTACATCCATACATCCCCCTCAGGCACCCCTTAGACTGGTAAAACATTGTTGTTTTCCAGGTGTATTAAAAGCCGGTTGTAGATGACTAATGTGAGGGTTTTGTAAGTAGTTGTATGGTGTCTTTGTTTTTGGAAATTTTTGTGGTTTGTCGTTTGGTGTTGATTCTGGTTTGCTTATTATTGAATTAAATGCCGCCGCTATGTGAGTATGGGTACTGGTGAGGTGTTTCAGCCAAAAGTTGGGGATCTTGTCTATCCCTGGAGTTTTCCAGTTACTGGTAGTCCTTTCTGGCAAAGCTTCCAGTGTAAAACTTTTACAACTTGGTCATGCCTCCATTTTTTATACTCTTCCTGTGCCAACTTGGGACACTCTGCAATAATGTGTGCCACTGTCTCGTTCCGAGTTCTACAGACTCAACATTTTTCTGACACATTCTGCCCATATACAGTTTTCCTCAAGTTGTTTGTTTTTATCGCTTCATCCTCGGCTGCTATAATTAGGGTCTCCCTTTTTCAATTGCCCCTTTTTTTAACCAAGCCCAGGTTTTTGTTCCACATACTTCATCAGTGGCTTTCCAAAATTGGCCATGTAAGGGTTTCTCCTCAATCTGTCTAGTGTGCTCTCTTTGAATTTCATTTTTGTCTTTTTCTTCTATTCTACTCTTCATCACCTGTTCCTTATTCACTGTCTTTAATAGTTTTTTTGTGCTGTTCTCTAAATATTCGAGTATGCTTTTTCTCTCCATCTGTATACACCCTTCCACAGCTATTAAGCCTCTTCCACCCTGGTTTCTCTTTATGTACAACCGGTTGGTATCAGCTTTCGGATGATGAGCTTCATACATTGTCAACAGTTTTCTGGTTTTTCTGTCAAGCTTCTGTATGTCGTTTTTGGTCCAGTCTACAATTCCTACACCATATCTGATTATGGGTACTGCTCTTGTATTAATTGTTTCAATGATATTCCTTGCATTCAGCTTTGATTGTAACAATTTTCTCAATCTCCTTGTATACTCCCTACTGGGGGTATCAAAAATTCGCCCTCTAAGGGTGAATTTTGAGTTTTAAAACCTCAAAATTCAAAAAAATCCCATTTAAAAATTAACATTGCTTCCCAACTCGAAGGGAAAAACAGTTGTTGGAATAGCCATTTCAACATTTTGTTCCCTCCTCTACCTAATATGGTTGAAAGGGAGAGTGAGAGCAGCAGCAGCAGCAGCAACAACAACAACAACAATAACATCACTACCACCACCAACACTGACAAAAGCATAAAGGAAGGAACAAAGGAAAACAGCAGCATCACTACCTCCACCTCTTCTTCTTCCTTGTGTTTGTCCCACATCATATCAAGATAATATCGCAGGGTCTGCTGATGTTATCTTGTCTCTCCATTTTCTTCGGTCGGTGCCTGATCGGGGTGTACACTGGCAATTTTCAAGTCTTGGTGAAGCGTGTCGAGCCAATGCTGTTTTGGCCGTCCTCTTGGCTGCCAGCCTTCAACTGTACGCTATCTTAGCAAGGTTGCTGTCGGCTCACTGAACATGACCATACCATCTCAGTTGAGATTCACGGAGCTTGTCGGTGATTGGTGCCACTCCATATCGCTGACGAATAGTGTCATTAGTGATGTGGTCGAGCAGGGTAATGCCTGATATCCAACGCAGCATCTTCGTCTCCATGACTACCACCACCACCATCACAAAAGCTAACCAAAGCAACAACAACAACAACAATATTGAACAAGAAAAAGAAAAAATAATTTTTTCACGCTGAACACCTGTTGTTCCAGACAGCAAAAAAATAAGAAAAACCACAATTACGTCAACTTTTTCTAAACTGACGCAAAGTGGTTTCACATACATGTGTCGCCCAACAGAGGAGGTGGAGTTGACAGAGGAGGTGGAGTTGACAGAAGAGGAGTTGACTAGAACCAAAACCCATCTAATGAGGAGTGGCAGGATTGTCCACCTCAACACACCAGAAGAGGTGCTAGAGATGAAAGATAAAAATCAGTGTAATATACCAATGTATATCAGTGCAAGGAAAAAGTTAGAAAGAGCTATGCAGGCCCAGGTAAAAAAATGCCGGAGGCCGGTGTGGAGTCTAAATCTTATGCCACCCATGACAAAGCCTTTGGTACAGTGAAGGTTAGGTTCCTAACTTAAGAACTGGCCAGAAAAAATGCCACAACTAACCTGAAAACTGAGGAGATCCATATGATCCCCACATACCTCGATTGGAGGGGTATCAAAGTGAAGGTGGTAGAAGTACCACCAGGAGTGGACATCTCCCTGCTAGCAGCAGCCTTGTTATATGGCATAGAGGACAAAATTAAAGTTTTAAAAGTCCATAGAATTAAAAGAAGAACATTTCGCAACTGTGCAGAGGCGGACGATGAACAGCCTAAATGGCAAATAGTTGAGAGATCCAATAAAAGCAAAAGAAATAAGACTGCACTGACATCAACACAAAAAAACTGGCAAGTATGATCAGAGTGGGGAGACAACTTCGGAAACAAAAACACAAACACCTCCCCTAACAGCAGCCACAACAGTACTGTCAACAACAACAACATCATCCCCATTATTAACATCCCCACACCACCCTTACAGACACCACCATCACAAACACAACCCAATTCACAAACACAACTCACAAACTGCAACAGCAGCAACACTCAAGCATCATAAATTATATGGCAATAAACATGAACACAGAGCTGATGGAACACATATGTAACCATACAGACATCACACACCAATTTCATCACACCAACAAATAACACACCAAAACACATAAAGGTAATCCAAACATCACAACAGACATACACAACCCTAAAAATCAAATATCCTGAAGGAGTAGGGGCTTTCAAGAAAGACATTAATAAAAGACTGTACGCAAATCTGCTCATGGAAGCATTTAATCCTTTTTTTAGCATAGTCATGCTTAAGATAGGCAGCATAAATGTATATGGTCTGGGGTTGCCTCCGAAACAGGGCCATCTACTCAACGACCTCAGGTCACTAAGCATTGATGTAGTGGCCATCAATGAAACCAGACTCTCTTATCGACAAGCGTTCCTCACCATTTTCGGTGGATCTATGTACCTCCATGTCAACTGGGAGGTGGAATTGCGGTTTTGTTCTAGAAAGGTCTGGACCTCAACATAAGGACTATCTTCCTGGGCCCAGTTGGTAGTCCTGGATGTGAAGAGTAGTGATGGAGGGTGCCCTCAGATCGGTGGCTGCTTATGCTCCAACAGGAGCAAGACAGCTGGATTTCTTCAGACGTATGGAGGTTTTACTGTTAGTGGGTGATTGGAACACCGTCTTAGAGCCACGTTTGAGCTGTGTGGGGCTAGCAGTTAGAGGAGGGGGTGGTAAAAGCCTCACAAACCTGCTCAGACAACTGTCTGACAGGTATCGACTAGATATCCTGGATGTGTCAATGTGGAATTGGATGAATCACATCGGGTCATCCAGATCATATCTAGACTGGGTATTCTGTAGATCAGTGGATAGGGATAGCATAAGTTGTCCACTTTTCAAACTGGTTGGCTACACAAACCACAAATTTGTGATTTGTATGGTTGACCTAGATAGGCTTAGAAGGCAGGGACCCGGTTACTGGAAGCTGAATGCGCCACTTCCAGTGTGCCCAGGTTACAAAGACCGGATTAAAGAATTAATTAAGTGGGCATTGACGAGGGCAATTGTCAACAACAAATGGTAGTATGCCCTGGAAAGGGCAGTTAGGTTTAGTAAGGCATTAGTGACAGAAAAGTATAAAATGGAAGGGAACTTAGCAGAGGCACTTAGAAAAGGCATTGCAACCGATCTGCTGACAGCGAGATTAGCCTTCAACCAATTCTTCAATGCTAAACATGAAGGTTGCATTGTCAGATCTAAGGCGCGTGCTCTAAGACAAGAGAGAATGAAAGCCACTCAATGGGCCTGAATGGCAGAGACGCAATGTGGCAACAAAGTCAAAATTCAGTCTTTGCTGGACTAAAATGGACACATGGTAGTCAAGCACAAGCAGATATGTGCGGTATCTCAGCAGCACTTTGCCCAACTTTTTTGTACGAGTGGCCATCCAGAATGCAGGATGGACTTCAGTGCCTACCTCAACGGCATGCCACAACTCTTGAAAAGGGCCGCAGAGTGTTGAAAAATGCCGATAACAGCCACCAAAATAGGGAAGCGATGATGGGCTGCACGGTGGGCAAATCGCCTGTTTTGGATGGTCTGCCCTATGAGCATTATTATTATATGCCAGACTTGTTTGGCAGCCTTTTAACAGATATCTACTGCAACTGGCAGCTGAATGGGAGAATTCCAATTCTGTGAGCCAAGGAGCGGTAGCAATGCTGAGAAAGGGTGCAAACAAGGGGGATGAAATAAATAACACAGCCCAACGCAGATTTCAAAAATTCTAGCCAAATTATTAGCAAAGAGGTTGGTGCTTGTCATCAAGAAACTGATTTGTGATGCACAAACATACGCAATCCCAAGCAGATCCATCCACGACAATCTCCACCTCATGCAATACATAATATACAAGGTGGGTAAGGAAGCGGGCATGGGTGGGGCTCTGATGAATTTAGATCAATCTAAAGCCTTCGATAAGGTCGACCACCAATACTTGGCAACCGTCCTCGCAGCAGCCATATTTGGTCGTGTCTTTGCATGGCTCAATCGCTGCTATGTACAGCAACATTTGCTCAGTAGTTCGGGTGAATTCAACATCATGCGTTCAGTCTATCAAAGGTGCCCACTCTCGTCTCTTCTCTATGTACTGGCTTTAGAGCCACTACTGCGGAAACTGGAGACATTGAGAGGCATCCCATGCGAACTAAGATGTGGGAGGACTGTGTTGGCATATACAGACGACGTCACCAAGATAGTGTTGAATAGCAAGCTCATAGAGCTGATCGGCATTGCTCTAAAACAATACAAGGCGGTGACAGGAGCATAAATTAATCCGGAAAAGTCAGTGGGCCTACAGCATGATATCTGGAGAGGCAAGCCCATGCTGTCCAATAGCGTCATAGGACGCTGGACAGAAGGACCGGTTAAATTGCTCAGGGTCTGGTTTGGTTCAGATCTCCAGGTGGAGAAGAACTGGGATGAGGTGATGAATAGGGTGGCCAATCTCACCCAGAAATGGGCCGAGAGAAGGCTATCCCTGAAAGGCTGAGCAGAGGTGGTGAACGCCTACATTGCCTCCGTCATACATTATCACCTGACCGTCATGACTTGCCCCAGTTTCCATCTGACCAGACTGGAGCACCTGCTCTTCCGCTTGCTGGTCAGGCACTCCATTTGCTGTTAACATCTGCTGAATGGAGGGCTGAGCATGCCGTGGCTCCTGATGTGCAGACATGCACTTAGGCTGAGACATATTCAGTGTTTCCTAGACGGTGAGCAGGTGTGGTCATTGCTAGACACGATTTCCCACAACTCGTCTCTTTGTCCAAGCTGCAGTACTGGATCAAATGTAGACCGAGGCTAGGCGTCTGACACTTAGAGTGACGTCAGGGACTCACAGTCCTCTCTCAGTCAGACAATGCGGTCGGTGGAAGTTCCACTCAGGTTTTCTATAGATGGTTAGTGGTGGGCATGTGCAATGATGTTCTCGGGGAGAATCTGGGTGTCGACGAGAATGAACTGGCTGAACTGTTCCGGAAGACTTCCAAGCCGGGGCCTATGGAAAACTTCCAGAAATCCTTGGCCTGGCAGTGCTACTGGGGTCATTGCCAGTTCGGGATAAAGTCTACAGACATGGAAGTGCCATCAGCCAAGCTTGCCCGAGATGTGCACAGAGCGATGAAACTGTTCTGCACGCCCTCGTCCAGTGCTTGAGCATTGCTGACTTGTGGGTTTATGTTAAACACCTGCTGTTGCATGTAGGATGGATCCGGTTATTGTCTAAGTCCATCGTGAAGATCGCCTCGCTGCCTTCCTTTGGTTGGGAAGAGCAGGCAGTGTTTCTTTGTCTTGTGGCCTTAGCAAAAGAGGTTGTGTGGTGGACCAGGTTGAAAAGGCTGAAGACAGACACTTTTCTCTTTGGTCAAGCCCTCATCAAATTTTTCAAGTTCCACATGAAAAGGATAGTGAGGGTAGAGAGGGAAGTGCTGCCTCCCAACAATTTTGTTAAAAGGTGGGTGAATGTTGTGCGAATGGCCTGAGTGAACTCTAAGCATGCGGCTTTAGAAAAAGGGTAGATGTAAAGGAGAGGGTACTTGCCTTAGAAGTCAGGGTGATCGTGTTTTTGTGGGGTTTTCGCAAACAGCCCTAGGAAGTTTTCCTCTTTTGGAGATTTTAAATTGTTATATTTTTCATTATTATTATGTTTCTTTACACGTTTCGTTTTTTAAACCCACTCTTTTTGTATTGTATTATCCAGTATCGTCCAATCTTTTATATGAACCACACTGGTTAATAAAGAAAAGATTATTATTATTATTATTATAAGGGTGGTGAGTTGGTAGAATTGTTACTGTGCTGAGTAAAATGCTTAGTGGCATTTCGTCTGTCTTTATGTTCTGAGTTCAAATTCCGCCAAAATCAACCTTGCCTTTCATCCTTCTGGGATCAATAAAATAAGTACCATAAGTACTGGGGTCGATGTAATCAACTTACTCCCTCTCACAAAATTTAAAACCATTATTATCATCCTCATTATTATTATTATTATTAGGCGGCGAGCTGGCAGAATGGTTAGCACGCCGGGGAAACTGCTTAGCGGCATTTCTTCCGACTTTACATTCTGACTTCAAATGCCGCCAGGGTTGACTTTGCCTTTCATCCTTCCGGGGTCAATAAAATAAGTACCATTTGAGTACTGGGGTCGATTGAATCGACTAGTCCCATCCCCGAAAATTTCAGGCCTTTGTGCCCAGTATAGAAAGGATTATTATTATTATTTTGACAAAATTGTTAGAATGTTAGACAAAATGTTTTGTGATATTTCTTCTAGCTTTTTATTTCAGCTTTGCCGTTCATCCCTCCAGGGTCAATAAAATAAAGTACCTGTAAACTAATGGTGTTGATGTACTTGACTAAACCCTCCTTCAAAACTGCTGGCCATTGGGAGAATCAATAGAGCACTGGAAAAAAACTATTTGGGGTATTTGTTCTGATTCAGTACATTTTGAATTCAAATCCTGCTTAAGTCAACATTGTTTTTCATTCTTTTGGGGGGTGGGGATTGATAAAATATAGCACTTGTCAAGTAATGGGGTCGATTTGACTTGCCTTGCCTGCCACTGCAAACGTGTTGACCTTGTGCCTAAATTAGAAGCCATTATTATTATTATTTTCAACATGAATAATAGGGTGGATATAAAATATTACCCATATTGAGATAAGGAAGAATTGTGATAAGGAGTAGCAGCAACCCACTCCATACTCCCATCCCCATCACCACTCCCATTCTCAGTGATTATAATTCAATGAGGCAACCTCTGTATTGTCACTTGCCCTGCTAGAAATAGCAGCCAAATCTCCCCTAAATCACACCTTACCTTTTAAAAAACAGAAGTACACATTCAATTTGTGGTCCTAGATACCTTACAGAAAGTAAAAAAAAACAAAAACAGCAGTCACAGCAGTGAGGTTAAAAGACTTGCTTCCCAACCATGTGGTCTTGGGTTCAGTTCCATTGCATGGCACCTTAGGCATGTGTCTTCTACTATAGCCTCAGGTCAACCAAAGCCTTGTGAGTGGATTTGGTAGATGTAAACTGAAAATGAGCTCATTCGAGAGTCCTATGTAGGTGCCATGTAAAAAGCACTCGCGTTGAGAGTCCTGCCATGTAAAAGGCACACCCGCTGAGAGTCCTGTGCTGGTGCCACATAAAAAAGGCACATCCACGAGAGACGTGTGCTGATGCCACATAAAAAGCAACTGCATTGAGAGTCCTGCCACGTTAAAAGCACATGCACCAAGAGTCCTGTGCCAGTGCCACGTAAAAAGCATTCGCACTGAGAGTCCTGTGCCAGTGGCACATTAAAGCAACCAGCACACACTGTAAAGTGGTTGGCGTTAGGAAGGGTATCCAACTGTAGAAACCAAGTTAAATCAGACTGGAATCTGGTACAGCCCTCCGGCTCCAGTCAAACCGTCCAACCCATACCAGCATGGAAAACGGACGTTAAAGGATGATGATGATGATGATGATGATGATGATGATGATGATGATGATATAAATATAGATAGATAGATACATAATTCAAAGGAATAGGCTTTTTGGAATCCAGACATGTACCTTATTATCACTCTCATATAATCCAGGTCTGGCTAACCACGTCGAATGATAGGGAACACATAAACTTGTTTAAGACAAACAATTACACAGTACTTCACTGAATAGGTAAATCCTGAGTTTGGTTCACTGGATTTCATACAGCATACAAAGTATATAATGAAGACATCATAAAGAAGAATGGAGAATTATATATCTTCAAAATTTGTTTATTACAGTTTTATTCTCATTAAATTCACATTATATTCCAATCCAACACGTGTTTCTGTTGCATATGTGTACTAATGTCCTCTGATATAGCATTTATGTGCATTTAATTAGTTTAGTTGCAGTATGTTTTTATCCAGGGTAGACATTCCTATGCAAGCTTTGTTCAATGTTTTACCCATGTGGATGGGTTAAACAAACTGAGGATTCGGTGGTAGGTAGTCCTTCTTAAATTATATCCTAGGTGAGAGATCATGATACCTTAGGGTACATATCAGTAGAGATTGCTTTGAAATACGATATGGCTATAGTTCTGGTATCATTTGAATTTAGAATGACCTCTTTAGAATTTAAGGGAAAAGATTAATTTATATACTTAGTAGTAGAAATTAGGTCAGGATGCATTCATCTCACCGACCACTGATAATAAGGATAAAATGATACCATATACGTTAAATAGATAGATTTAACAGGAATCGAAATAAAGGAGAAATAAATAGATATTGCTTTAATTTGGGTATTCAGACCAGTCCATAGCATTAAAGTTTTATACTTTTTTGAATATTAGAAGTATAGAATTGTTTAAGAATTGATTAAGACGAGTAAGGTAAGTCGAAATTCTAATCATATGTAGTTTCAATCCGCACAAAAACCTATAAATTTGAGGTTTATTGGGAGATTGTTAAAATTTACTTATAGTAACTTTATGATTATTTGACTAGGTTAACTTATGTGCACTTCTATCTACATGACATCTTAGTAAAAATCCTTATTTGGAAAGTACTTAAATATTTTCCATTTTAGGGTTAATCTGTTTCTGTGATTTAATAACCTATAGTTAGAGGTAAAGATATGGAATATTTCTTCCAAGCATAGAATACACTTCGGGTTCCCAATAGTATATGGTGAAGCGCTACTAATAATTACCCATTTAATATCATATTTAGTGTCCTTATACTTTAAAACCAGATGAACCTTTCAAATTTGTACAATTCCTTTTTTCCCTATTTTTGAACGAAGAAATGTAGTTATATAATCGTTGCTTAAAGTCAGTAGAGCATAGTGATATAGACATATGCATACTTATATATATATATATATATATATATATATATGCACATATGCGTGTATGTGCTTGCGCCTTTGTGTTGAGGTTTGTCTCTTACCACTTGACAAATAGTGTTGGCTTGTTTATGTTCCCATAATTTTTGTTGTTCAGCAAGAAAAAACACCAAGAGAATACGTCCCAAACTTGTACTGTAGTTGCTATAATAGAATAAAACCTTTTGAATGCAGTGCCATAGCATGGCCACAATCCATTATCTGAAACCAGTAAAAGAGCAATTGTGTAATATCTTTAATTACTCTTAACAGAAAGAAAGATAGAAAAGAGTGAGAAAGGGTGAAAGCGGGAGAGAGAGAGAAAGAAAGAAAGATAGAGATAGAGAGAGAGAGAGAGAGAGAGAGAGAGACATGCATATTATCCAAATATTTATTTTTCTCCATACACTAGCATGATAAATAGTTGTTTGATGAACCAATGAAAAAGCTTCTCTATGGTCAGCTGGCCTGTTAGATATGTCTTCGTAAATGGAATCTCCAGTGGTTTCGATGATGAGTATTTAATTGTGCAGCCAACTGAACTTCCTGCTCATTGAATTATTCTGCAACTGGCTGAGTATCCTAAGGCATATGCACTTTTAACCCATTTGATATGAACCCGTCTGAGACTGCCCTTATTCCTATGACACAAACTTTCTGTCTTAACCCTTTAGTATTCCGATTACTCTGTCAAATGTAATGCTTATTTATCCAAATTGTTTTTAATTAATCAGGCATTATCTCATAATTTCGCGATTTTGATGATGTGTTTGTCTATTTCTAGAATGACATTGTTTGGTAGGTGTGAGAAGCCAGATTTGGCCAGTTTGAATATAAAACAGGTAGAATATTTGGGCCAGGTATGGCTAGTTAAATGGTAAAGGGTTAAAGTGATCTAAATTAAAATCATTGATGAATGTTCCATGTTAATTTGTTCCAAACATCACCTGAATAATGACAAAGTGGTTTTGCTCAATTCTTAGGTGTGGCTGTGTAGTTAAGGTGCTTCCTTTACAACCGCATGGTTTCAGGTTCAGTCCCACTCTCCTGTGCTTTGCACAGGTGTCTTCTATTATAGCCCCAGGCTGAGCAATGCCTTGTGAGTGAACATGGTAGATGGAAACTGTATTAAGCCTGCTGTGTGTGTGTGTGTGTATTTATATGTATATATGTGTGTGGGGGGTGTATGTATGTGTGTATCTTTACATCAGTGCATGTCCCACTCCTGACCACTTGATGTTATTAAATTGGTTTTGGGAAAAAGAATTAAGTTTTGATTGAAGGTTTTAATTAAAATCCCTTTAAAACAGAAAGTTTGAATCATATGACCAAAGGCAGTTTCAGGTGACTAGGTATAAAATGGTGTAAAGTCTTTTTATTATAAAAAAAACTTGATTTTTGTGAGTAGTATATCTGAAAGTGACATGAAACACCTTATTTAGTGAATTAAACTTCAAGTTAACAATTAGTATTCTCCGATTTACAATATATAATCAAATTCATATAGTTACTGAGTTTTTCCATTAATTTTTTAATTATCATTCTCTAAATTTACACGTTGACTTATTTATATGATTAAGAAACAGATTTTCTTTATTTTATTTACAGTAATACTATTTAGTCTGTTTAGCTTTTTTATTAAACTTTATTTACAATTGATTCATAATTGTCATCACGATATCTATTAAATCTGTTTTTTTCAACAAAAACCAAGACGGGGAGGAAAGGGGAATAGGAATAAAAAAAAACCCAAAGTAGATGATTGAAATACAGAATAAGGGGGGGGGGGAGACTTCAATAAGAATAAAAGGCAAAGAAAAAACATATCACATAACTGCAAATTTTGCAAGCATAACATTTATTAATATTATTATTATTATTTTTCTTTCAAACAAATGCTTTTAAAGATTTTCATAAATTTTTTATCAGGCTATGCTTGTAAGGTAATTTTTTCTTTCGTTTTCTTTTTTTGGAAATTTTATTTACTTCATTGGTTACAAACTTACAAATAACAACATGAAGGATTTCTGGGTAATACACGAGCTGGTTCTTAAAACAAACCACCTAATAATAAATACCTCTCTTTGCTCTTCAATTCTTACCAGATTACATCTGGTAACATGTAAATTTCATTAATTTACTAGTTTTATTTTGTTTCAGTCTTGCAAAAAAAAAACAAAAAAAAACAAACAAACAAAAATAAAAAAAATAACAAAGAAAAAACTGTTGTCTCATGGCACAAAATTGAAGAATCCTAGTGCCATAAGTATGTAAATAATGACAAGTCTGTTCCATTGACAAAGAATTATGAAGGTAAGTAGAAAGACATAGATAATCAGATGCTTGCTTGGCCATAACAGTTTTTAAAGTGAAGAAATGGTTGCTTTATTTGTCTCTTTTGATTCAGCAGATGATGAAATAAAATTTAGGGTGTGGGGGTAATGGAAATAGACAATGAGAATAATAACAGTTCTTTGTAGAAATCTTCAGCACGTGTAAAATATCAAGAATCCTCATGATGTCAAATTGCTTCGTTTTTCTGCAATGATAATTTTCAATACATAAAACATGATTTATGTTTTATGAATATTTTGTAATTTCTATTAGTTAGAGACTCTAATATTCATATGGATACTGATAGAAATATGAATCTGAAGTTATGAGAAAAAAAAGCAGTCTGTTTTCTGTTGGGTAAACTGACCAAGGGTTAAAATGGTCACTACCAACAGCCAGCAGTTGAATTAGGTTTGTGGGAGGGCAGGGGTGTGTGAAGGCATTGATGAATTTGAATTTGACACTGGAGTTCTTTTTTTATATTTTTCAAAGAAGTGTACTGAAATCGCTTCGTATTCAGCCACAATACCTACCAATTAATAACAATAAAATCTAACAGAGGCACGAGGCCAACAATTTGTGGGAGAGTGGTGTAGTTGATTGAATTAGCCCCAGTATTTGACTGGTACTTTATTCTATCATCCCCAAAAGGATGTTATGGCAAAGTTGAATTCGGTGGGATTTCAACTCACAACATAAAGAGCCAATAACTAAACACCACAAGGTATTTTGTTCAGTGCTCTAATGAGTCTGCCAATCCACCACCACCACCATAATAATAATAATAATAATAATAATAAAATAAAAAAATTATTTGCAATTAAAGAGGAGCAAATGTTTTAATTATTTCCAAATATTTTGAAAACTCCTTATTGATAGTTAGATATCAGATTTTCAAAAGGATGGGGCAAGTGAAAGAAAAAAACCTTTTAGAACCTTATATTATGGTACTTACAATGCCTTTTAAAGCTTGACTAATTTCTTTATATTTTTCAGCAAAGACTAGATATTCTTTAATCCTGCCTAAGTTAGTGAATTAAATAGCCTCCATTGAATAGTCACTCATCTGTACTATCATTAAAAATGTTTGATTTCTTTTTTGTTTTCAAGAATAGAAAAAAACTCAAATCTAATATTACAAATGACTTTCAAAATATAATTCATAAATATAAAAAAGATTAAAAAAAGGGAAAAAAATTAGGCAAAAGTTTCTGGGAAGCTACAATAGAGGAAATACACGAGTAGTGTTTATACAATTAATTTCTTGTATAACATTTTAAAACCTTATTTAAATTAAATTACTTAGAATGTTCAATATCTATTAATATTCTTTTTGATAAAATTAAAAAATCAAAGAATCCAGAAAATACATTGAAAATGGAACAGTCTTGTGCATATTTCAAGTGACTATTTTGAACTAGGCATTTTTTTTTTCTATTTGATCCGAAAATCTCCAGTTTTGTTTTTATGACTATGTCATAAAAGATAATAAGAAGTGTCAAAGGTATTTTATATCCCTTTTCTTGTTCAATATTTCTAGCTTTCAGTTAGAAATAATAATTATAGAGGAGAAAAACCTCTTCCTCCTTTACTGTCCAATTGTGTCTGCTGGTTTCTGATTTCGTTTTAGATTTTATTGTGTCTCTTTATTTTAATTTTAACCAAAACAGTTAGATAGGTTGAGTAAAAGAATATCTTGCTCAAGCAGACATTTTGGATGCACGCATAAAATAAACCATATATCCATGGTGATTGCTGCATGTCATTCTGTAACCTTTTGATATTTGCAATATGTTCTGTGAGAAATGTCCATCTTTACTCACATAAATGATTGGTGAATGCTGTAAGAATAAGAGTTTCTCCATTTATTTTATTTCTCGCTTCATTTTTTTCTTTTTTTCTTTTTTTGAAATTTTTCGCTTCATTTCTGGTTTTTGTTTTCCCTAAATGTATATTAAAACTATTGAGAATGATACTCAACATCAATATACATAATTAGTAGACAAATTTGTTTGTACTTCTGCAAGAAAATGAAAGACATGACAAAACATAACCACATAACCTTCTATAACCTATAGTGACAGAACATTGCTGCTGTGACAAAGCTTCTGAGCTTTGACTTTTAAACTGACCAGCTCTATAATATATTGCTAATGTTCAGAGCGGCATAGTTAATAAAAATGTATAAGCATTTGTAATTCTCTGAGTGTCTATGAATGTATGTAATATATGTATATATATATATATAATGACTGTGTGTGTGTGTGTGTGTGTGTGTGTGAGAGAGAGAGAGAGAGAGACGGTGTGTGAGTGAGTGAGTTTGTATGTATAGAGATTGCAAGTGTAAATGTGAGTGATATTAAACATTGTAAGTTTCAAATGCATTGAATTGAAACTGAGTAGAAAAGAAATGAGTGACATATATATGTGTGTGTGTGAGTGTGTGTGTTTATACATATATATATAT
>JAOPUL010001697.1:26366337-26380244 GCA_027564515.1 Octopus rubescens
AATAATAATAATAATAATAATAATAATAATAATAATAATAATAGTAATAATAATAATAATAATAATAATAATAATAACCATAATACCAGCAGTGAACACATTAATCCAAATCACCTAAACATTAACTTCAATAACTATTCTAATAACCCTAAAAGCAATAACTTTAGAACACCCACTTCACCTAAATTGTGCAAATGTCGCCTAAAAAAATCATGTCCTTTAAATAACAAGTGTCTTATGACCAATATAATTTCCATACTAACTCTAAAACATTCGTTTATATAGGTGGTACCTCTGCAAAATTTAAATCTAGATACTACAACCACATTTCATCCTTTAAACACTTAACTAAATCAAGTAATACTTCTTTAGCTACTTCCATCTGGGATTTGAAAACTAAAAATATTGATCACTCTTTAACATGGTCGATTACTGATATAGCCACTCCTTATCGCATTGGTAACACATTTTGTAACCTTTGCCTTACTGAAAGCATTCAAATACTAAAATGTAACGACCATATAAATAAACACGAAGAACCTCTTGTGCGATGTATGCATAAAACATTTACTACCTTTAAATTTTTAAAACCTAACATATAATGTTACATATTATTAGTTACATATTATTAAGTAATAACATAGCTCTACTCTAGCATTAGGTTAAAATGTTTTCTTCATTACATTTATTGGACATATGATTCTGCTTTAGCATATGAACAACTAATAAATTTGTATCAATTTGCACCTTTATATGTCTGTTTTCCTGTACATCAGTATATATGTGTGAGTATATTTGTATGTGTAGGTACGTGTGACTTTATGTTTGGACGCAAGCTTTTTTAATGTATGAATATATGTGTATATGTGTGTATGTATGCATATATGTGTGTGTGTGTGCGTATGTGTCTACTTATGCATAAACACATATATGTATGTATGTGTGTGTGTGTGCGTATGTGTCTACTTATGCATAAACACATATATGTATGTATGTGTGTGTGTGTGTGCGTATGTGTCTACTTATGCATAAACACATATATGTATGTATGTGTGTGTATGTTTGGTGAGAAAGTGTGTGTATGTGTATATTTATTTGTGTGTGTTAGTGGGTGTGCTTTACTACATGGGTGTGGGATTGTCTCCAAGTACCGGTGGTGGCCTGTATATGAGGGGTATAAGTGTTGTAAGATGTGTACATATGTGTATGTGTATGTGTATGTGTGTGTATGGATGTGGGTCTGCGAGTGTGCAAGTGTATGTATGTGTGTGTGTAAGCGCGTGCATGAGTGAGAGCATGTACGTGTATATGTGCGTGTGTATACGTGTGTATGTGTGTATATATATATACATATATACACACACACACACACACACACACACACACACACACACACACACACACATATATATATATATATACACATACATATACATATATATATGTATATGTATGTATATGTGTGTATTATATATATGCACATATATTTATACACATATACACGCATATAATTGGTTCTAAGTTTGAAAACTAAGATATTTGGTTAAATGAATGGCTAGTTTTTATTGATGTATTTTTATTTTACTCTCTTTCATGTGGGAATTTGTAGGAGTGCTTTCGTTGAAATCATGCCTGATAGGATATCAAGTTATGACTTGGTTGGGGGGAGGAAAAATGTATTTATGAGTAGATGCTGGAAGTGACTTCTGAAGACACTTGTATTTGTAACACATAACCATGAAACTTAGGCAGTTAAAAGTTGTTAACTTTCCTTCCATGAATGAAATACTGCTGATCTGATCATACAATTTTGTCTGTGTCTTAGTGCTTCTAGGTAGAAATCTTGGGAATACAGGAGTCAAAAGTAAAGTGATTTTTTTTTTAGAAATAATAATGTACCAAACTAAATGCTTACAGCACATAGTTATGAACTTTTATACTCTAAGTTCCAATCCTGGTGAGGGTTGACTTTGCTTCTTATCCCTCCAAGCTTAGTAAACAAAATACCAATAGTATTGATTTACTACCTAAAAGTTTGTGACCTTATGTCAAGGTTGAAAACTATTATTATTCGTATTATTATTTAATAGAATTGTTAAAGCACAAGAGAAAATACCTTGCAGTGTTTCTTTGAAATCTTTACATTCTGAGTTCAAATCCCACTGAGGTCAACTTCACCTTTTCGTCCCTCGTGGCTCAATAAAATAAAGCACCAGTTAATAATAACTAAGGCGGATGGTATCGACTAACACCCTCCCTACTAAAACTTCCAGCCTTTCGGGGTTGATGAAATAAGTAATAATTGAGCACTGGGGTTGATGCAATCGACAAGCTCTCACCCCAAAATATTTCAGACTTTGTGCCTGTAGTAGAAAGGATTATTATTATTATTATTATTATTATTATTATTATTATTATTATTATTACTATCATTATTATACAAAACTGAAGGCTGTGGAAATTATCAAAGACATAGGAACACTCAAAGGCTGCTTGAAATTAACTTATATAATAGACTTATATAATAGCTTATATAATGAGAGACCAATAAGATCAGTATTAGTCTATATTATAGGTGAAGTTAATTTAAAATACCAAACCCTGTCTTTTACAAATTTCACTTTGTACTTAGTTTAAATAGATAGTGAGTCATGGTGCAAAACTAATTTGGGAGTACAAGCTGAAAATGTACAATCACTGATTAAATAATTCTTAGTTTGAGGTTGATGGAGTATCTGTATTAGACTTAGATACGGAAATGAGTACATCTATCTATATAAGTTTCAATGAAGAGAGAGAAAAGTAAAAACAATATGTAAGACAGTATCTAATAGTCAAAAAATTAAAATCTAATTGATAAAGATAGTAATAATAATAATGGTTTCAAATTTTGGCACAAGGCCAGCATTTGTGGGGGAGTAGTTAAGAGTCGATTACATCGACCCCACTGTTAAACTGGTACTCATTTTATTGACCCAGGAAGGATGAAAGGCAAAGTCAACCTTGGCGGAATTTGAACTCAGAATGTAGAGATGGATGAAATGCTGCTAAACATTTTGCCCAGTGTGCTAACGATTCTGCCAGCTCACTATCTAAAAAATAATAATAATAACAATAATAATAATAGTGATCTGTTTCAGTTCGAATGCCTACATCAGAATGGATTATGCTAAAGGCACCCCAGGTGCCTGGTGGTGTTGTTAAACTAGGTGACAGACTAAGTCTAACACTCAAATAGGTCACAGTGAGATTTGAACTCCAAACAGAAAGTGTTGGAATAAATACCACAAGGCAATCTATTAATCCACTTCCTTAGATTACTACTTTTGGCATAGTTGACCACACATTTGTGGAATAAACATATTTTCTTTCTATGATGATCAGAAATGTTGATTGAAATGCAGAGAAAATAACTATTTTTATGACAATTGATGATTGATTACTGCTTAATCGATTTAAAATATATTATTTTCAATTAATTACATTAGATATTTTGGCCCAGTCAACCATAGCACTTATATAGTTTGTATGGTTGCAACTTGAACTTTGAAAATGTTACATTCATAGCAAGGATATGCATATATTTTATTTTAAGTTTTCATAATCTTGTTCACAGACAACCGGAGCTAAACAGTGAAAACATCTGTATTTACTAAATAGTAAAAGTATCAGAAGCTAGTTTAGGAGCTTCTATGGACTTGCCTGAATCTCCATCAACAATATTTTGATCCTTTTAAAATAAAGACCATATGTTTTAATTTTATAAATTTTCAAACACTGTATATGTCAATAAAGTTGTGAAATGACACATGACTAAAATCCTCTGGTTTCCTGGGTTTGAGGGGATAAGACATTGATTTTCGAATGCTCTGGAACACCAGAAACGAAGATAGACATGAGTATATCACAGATAACATTCCCAATGAATCCAGTATCCAGCTAAGTAAATAAGAAACATTAAGTTGAATACTAGAATTCTGCTAAGGCATTAGTGATACTATTATCATCACCATCATCATCACCATCATCATTACCATCATCATCACCAGTTTGATAATAATAGTTTCATTTTTGGTAGAACACACAATCTTTCTAGATTACGGGAGATTAAAGAAGATGTTTTGGCATTCATACATTTCTACTGGGACATTAAGTATTACTAGCTACTTTTTGTTCCATTGTTTTTATCATTTATCTTATATTTATGTCAAACAAAAAGGAACTGAAGTTTACTTTAATTTACCAAATAAACTACTTATATTTTTGTTCTAAGAAATCATTGTTTAAGACAACCAGAAATAATAAATGGTAACAGAAAGGTTGAAAGTGGTTTACACATCAGAACAAGAGTAGAGACTTGTTGTTTTGTTTCACCTTGGTATGTAGAGAAAGTGGAATGTATTTATTACTGATTCTGCTACCCTGTTACATTGATATATCTATACAAAATGATATTAAGTAGTGTTGATAATAATCTTGCTTAGCTATTCTCTGATCAATTGTCTATAATATATGTTATTACACTTTAATGACAGAGACATTTCTCTGTTTTAAAGAAACAATTGCACATTAATGTTGATGGATAGCAATCTTAGAATGACATTTATCAGCCAATACTAATTTCAAACTAAACAAGTATAAACTTAGTACAATTGACTATTATCTGTTTATACCAAATCATAAGAATATATCCATTCTTATCATTGTCCATTAACCCGAGGTGGATTGTTGGGTTAGCATTGAAGGCTTTGTCTTTATCTAGTGTATAAAAGGAAAATCAGCAATTTACCTATATTACCTATCCACTCTCCAAGTCATTGCCCTCCAAGTAGGTATTGAAGTGAAATGGTTTAACTGGGAATTGAACTTGCAATGCAAACTTAGCTTGTTAAGATATCATTATTATTTTGTTGTTAAAGCTGGCAGAATTGTTAGCACACTGGGAAAAATGCTTTCTTCTGACTTTACATTCTGAGTTCAAATGCCACCTGGGTCGACTTTGCCTTTCATCCTTCCGGGAGTCGATAAAGTGAGTACCAGTTACGAACTGGGGTTGATAAAATCGACTACTCCCCTCCCCAAATATTTCAGGCCTTCGTTCACAGTATAGAAAGAATTATTATTTTATGGTTCTCATTGTTACAAATCTTGTCATTTCCAATATTTAACAATTACTGTATCCCCAGAACAGAGGGAGAGTTAAGTACCACTCTTGTGGCAAAACCAGGAACCAATATCAAGTTGCGATCCCTTCATGCATCTACTCATAACACTCACCACTTTTAAATAAGCATAAGGCCATACATTACTAGAGAAGGAATGTAGTTGATTTAACAAACCAAATTATATTATTAGTAAAGATTTCATCACCTTTGGAATGATGAAAATTAAAGTTAACTTAAGCAGAAATAGCAGCTAGAATTTAGAGATAAATCTAAATATGACAGAGAATTTTCTTCAGTGCTCTGCTAATTTAGCACTCATTGTCTTCTTTAATAGTTATGTCTTACATAGTTACAGAGTCACAAATGTATTTTATGAGTGAAGAATGAGACATTAATCCCTTTCTCAATGATGTTAGTAATATAAATGAAATTAGTTTTTCTATGGCATCTGCTATCCAATTCTAAATAATATTGATGCATCAAAGCAATTTATATATGATTATTTGAATAGAAAAATAGATAAACTTGTAAATAAAATAGCAATTAGCAATCGTCATTGTAGATTCCCTAATATTCAACTAAGATATCTGTCTTGTGATGATAATTGTGGGATGTCATGTGGGACTATTATAAAGACGACTGGATAGATTGTTGTATACCAACAACCACTCTCTCACAGCTCATGGGATCCACGAAAGAAATGGAAAGCTTATGAAATTCTGGCCAGAGGACTTTTTTCTGTTAATGCTTAATCTGGATGGCATGGCAGTTCCTATGATTCTTACCAGATCCTCAAAGACTGTTAGGAGGAAGAGGGGAAGTTATCCTCAAAACAGAGAACTCTAGACTGATTGTTTACAGCAAAGTGGGATTACCTAAATCACCCAAGGACCAGGTGGCACTGTTAAAACTAATGACTCTTTTATTACTATATTTCCATTGAAATACTAATGATCCTTTCATTACCATATATCCATTGAAATACGCTGTTTTAGGTTTAATTAATTTTGAAAATAATGAATGATTTATTAAAATAAAATTGACCTTGTGAAGTTGGTGCTTGGAATATATATTAACATGAAATTTTGATGGAAGGTTTTAATGTAGATCACTTTAAAACAGTAAAGTCCTATCATATAACCATTGGTGGTCTCAGAGTGGGGGGGGGGGTATCTCAGACAAGTAGGTTACAGTAAGATTTGAACTCAGAACACAAAGATATCCCATCTAATGCTCTAACAGCTCTGCTAAGTCATTATACGGATGCATAGTGGAGTAACTTCTTTGTCAATTTTTCAAACCCAGAGGAGCTGGTAAACATATTATCTCAGCTAATTAAACACTTATCAGTGCTGACTGTATTGCAAATATGTATCTAGAAGTATCAGTTTATAATTATGTGACGAGCAGAATAAAACATATGCCTAATAACTAACATTAATTTAAAACTGATCAGGCAACAACTTTGAACATGTTTTGGTCTCCTTAACAAATAAAGTATTCATATTTAATATCACTACCCATACTTATCACATTCAGATTAAATTTACGTCAGTCATCTATCAAATATTTTTTTATTCTCACCACATTATTATTAATTGATTATTAATTGATTGCATATTTTTTAACGTTGCATCATAATAGCTCTAAGTTTACTGCCATTTTTTTTTTCTTACACAGATCCCATTCCTAGGTAATTTCCATCAGTTATTATAACTATGTGGCTTTGTCTATCCGAGAAACCAGAAATGAAGTATCCTAGCTACATAAAGCTACACTTTCGTTTGAGCAGATATGAACTGCTGACCTCTAAGCTTGTCCTTATTGACTTTTGTACTATATTTGTGCTCTTCTTTAGGAATATATTTCATCATGTGTATAGGATTTCAACAGACTAACAAAATGTAATATAACTACTAGAATATTACTAGCTCTGTTTCATTCCAGGCATTAATGAATGGCAATGTAGTCTTTTGGAAGTCAATGGATTATTTCCAATTTTGTTTCCTTTTAAAAACGAGCCAAATTCATGATAAGGACTGGGATGTTGATCCTTATGCTTTGATGTTATTGAAATGACCATGATAAGGATTGCAATGTTCATCGTTATGCTTTAATGTTACTGGAACGACCATAATCAGAACAAAATATCTCAATCAATAAATACTATAAAATATTTGCAATGAAAATTAGAAAACTAAGAAACGAAAAAAAAAAGGAAAAATTAAAACTAATAATATATTAGTAACAATGAGTAAATGACTTCGTAAACAAATTAGCAACTATATGGGTTTTTAATAATTTTATTTTCAAAGAGGAAAGAAACTAAATGAAAAGAAAACTATAATTTTGAAATGTGCTACATCTGGTATTCAACTATTTGATAAGCAAACTACCAGACACACTGCCATTGTAAAAAGCTTGTCAGAGATGACTCCAAAGAATAATTTATAAAACAACAATAGCAACAACAACACAGTAACTGGCTGGAAGATAAAAGAAATTAGATAAACTATATCTGATAAACTGTGATCGTTATGATAACATTAAAGAATAATGTTTCGTTCTGTAAACAAACTATGTATATATATATTATATAGTTTTGAATCTTTCATATATTAAAGAATTAATATAAAAGTCTAATGTATTATGGTGGCCAGATGGTATATAAACGACGAGTTTGTGGACCAAATCTTATACCTGGCTAGAACCAGATGTTGAATTTTAGGCATGAACAGCAGTGGTGTAACAAGGAGGGGGAATAAGCAGGCAATACCCACTTCCTGGGTGTAAATGAGAAGGGTCAAAGCATTTCTTTTTTCTTATCTTACCTGTTAATTAAAGGACAAGGGTGCCAAAATTGTTTTTATCCCCCAGGTACTTAGTAAGGATCCTTACTATTCCTCTTATGAAGATTGTAATTTCTCACTTCCTTATTATTTCTCAATCTTTCCATCCCAGAGCTTACTTCAAATTATTCGCCTGGATATTTCATCACCTCACTACCCTGCCATTTTAATATTTCATTTTGTATAAGGGCCCAGAAAGGCTATGGGTAGAATCCTACTTTTAACTAAATATTAATTGTTTCTAATATAGGCACAAACCCAGAAATTTGGGAGAAGGGGAAAGTTAACTAAATCGACCCCAGTATTTGACAGTTACTTTATTATATCAGTCCTGGAAGAATGAAAGGTAAAGTTCACCTCAGCAAGATCTGAACTTAGGTCGTAAGTAGCTAAAACAAATACCACAAAATATGTCTGACATTTTAAAGAGTCTGTCAATCCACCAACCTTTCCAAGCAAAATAATAATAATAATAATAACAAACAAAATTACATAACTTTGGTGCTTCCTGCTCTTTAGAGATATTTAAGCTTATATTAAAACTACACAACATTATTATCTTTATATGTATTTATTTTGATGAACTGACATCTATGCAAGAAGTATAGTGTAGCTTTCTCACTAGAGTTCAGCATTTTAATTTTACTAACTTTAGATAATTTACTGGGTGACTGACCAAATATTGGCACCATTCATTATAATACAAAGTATTTATCTGTAAGATTTGTAGGTAGGTGTAGTCTGGAATATGTTTCGATATTAGTTTTGTTAGACACACATGGCAGATTCTGTAGGTGTCGAAGCAAATGAATTGAACTCAATATATTTATAGGACTTATTTTATTGAACCCAGAAAAATAGAAGTTGAAATCCAAAGTCGTAAGATTTGTACATATGATTGGAACTAAATAGTACAATGCTATTTACAATTTCAACTCTACTTTAAATATGAACCCAGCTAGATATGAACTAAAAAGTAATAGTCAACAGAATATATACCATTGGGTTTGTATCAAATACTACTTCAATACTGACTATATAGGCATAGGTGTGGCTGTATAGTGAGAAGTTTGCTTTCCAACCATTTGGCTCTGGGTTCTGTCATCCTGCATGGCACTTTGTGCTACTGTCTTCTACTATAGCTTCAGGTTGACCAAAGACTAAGTGAGTGGATTTAGGAGATGGAAGCTTGTTGTATATGTGTGTGTGTGTGTTTGTCCCACCCCCATATTCCCCACCACCACCACCACTTGACAATTGGTGTTGGTTTGTTTATGTCCCTATAACTTAGTGGTTTGACAAAAGATACTGATAGAATAAATATTAGACTTAAAAAATAAGTATTGGGGTTGACTTTTTCAACTAAACCCTTCAAAGCAGTGCCCCAGCATGGCTGCAGTCCAATGACTGAAACAAGTAAAAGATAAAAGATAAAAGATACAATGATTAAATTACAAGGAAATACTAGGCTTGGCAGAGAGAATTGATTGGAAGGGAACTTAATTTGATTGGAAGGGAATTAGTTATTCAAGGAAAGTTGACTGGGATTGAAACCACACCACTAAAATCTGGTTTGACTTTCTTAGCTTATTATCATCGTGACTTTCTTAACTTATTACCATCGTGACTTTCTTAGCAGTAATACTTTCACAAACAGGTATAAAACTCTACATTTATGGATGATGGTTACAGTTGATGGAAGCAACTTTAATACTGGTTTTATTAACTCTTATGGGGGGGGGATAAAAGACAAAGTCAACTTTTGCAAGATTTGTACACAATAGAAAGCAAATATGAAACTGAATCCTATGCTTAGTCCATTATCCCACTGTTTCATTCACTTCATTGCTTAACTGTTTCAACAACAATAGTATACCAGCCTAACTTCATAGTTGAAAGATGACATATTAGCAATGATGGTCATTCAACCATGAAGCTCTTTGACAATGTTTATGCAAATGTTTCTCTGATCTGAATTTTGCAATATTCTTCAATATATAAGTCGCTTTTACAAATGGGATTCTGGAATAGTCTATTAAAAATATGCTATTCAATTCCTATGTCTTATATATATTTAATTATACATTATCTAAATCTACCTAGCTTTAGGGTTTAGGTACTAAAACATCTAAAAATGTTAAGAGTTACAAACTGGCATCATATACATGGATTTATTTATCACTCAACTGCTTCATGATAAAATCAAACTAACCTGAAGCATTGATACTTAATTGTTTCTTGGAGATTCTAGTGTTATTAAAATTTATATTTACTCCTTTAGGTAGTTTTTAGTTGTCAAGAAAGTATTTTGTGGAATTTAATGTTCTTCTTCTTCTTCTTCCTCCAGAGTTTAAAATCCGGTTTTGTCCCCGTGAACGGGGGTGGCCGGATTTATATATATATATATATATATATTTTCTTATATATATTCATTATGTTGTAATATTTTTATTTACAAAATAATTTTATGGATAAATTGAAAAGAACTCAATGCCTAGAGTAGAATAAGTTTATCGTGTATGTTAGTTAGACAAGTATTCATCTCATTACTCAAGGTTTCAAAACTAGAAGTAATCTTCAGATGAGAATACATAGTAGAAAGGACTCCAGTACTGAGGAGACAAAAGATAAATATAGAGAGAAGGGGGGGAGACATTATGGTTGTTTGAGTTGATAGGTTGGCAGGACAGTAGAACACATAATTGTTTTGCCAGTTTGCAATGCCAAGCTGAAATGGTGATGTGACCAGAAGAGCAACAACAACAACAACATTTGGATCCCATTTGTCTCATCTAGAACTCATTCAGGCTCATCACTCACAGAGGAATACCATTGATCATAGGAAGTCATGTAATTGACTCAATCATCTGAGAACAGATGGATCATTAAAACTAAAGCCACACACATACACCCACTGAGTATACTGTTCATATACAAACACAAAAGGTGAGGTTAATAGTCCAATCAACCTTTACTATTCTTGTAATAACTCATTTTGGAAATATACAAATATAATTATTCATGAATTTGTAAAGGGAATATTGCATAAATGGAACATTTTTACACCCTTCTCCCTCTTCCTTCCCCCCACCAGTTTCCTTTACGTTGTTTCATTTCATAATTTCTAATGTTTATAGCTTACTGATCTACAAAGCTGAACAGAAGTTGTTCCGAACCTCACCTCATGACATGACACTTATAAGAAGACCAAATAATAATATAATGTTTAGATGTAATGTAATATAATTTCATATTATATATTATTGAATCTATTCGACAATTTCAAAGTTCTTTTAAACATACTTATCTTCATCATCATCATCATCACGGCAAATATTTCTGATGATTACCAGTATCATTATAATTGAAGGGGAAACATAATTTTAACAAATATTAGCTTAAATTGTTAATAATCACCTACTTTTATTGTTGATGGTCATGAAGATTTCACTATATACAAAAGTGTTATGTAATTTCAAATGTTAAAGGAGACCTTTTATTCCTATAAAACGAATTCTGAAACATATGCTTCTCGAAACAATGTTTACCATTCTTGTCACTCAACAATCTTGTTATTCCAAATTCCATAAATTATTATCTGCTTTAAATTGACGGTAATGTCTTTTTTCCTAAGAAAGATATAATTAATTAATTAAATTGTAATTATATTTTCCCGCTTCATTAATGAAAGTGAACATGTATGTAGTGTTATAAGTGGAAATTTCAACATATTTTGATAATTAAGAACCAAAATAGTAATTAGCAAGGAATGTTTCTTAGCTTCTGCTGCATGAAAAGATTCTGTGAGATTCAGATCACTAACAGGATTGAATAAATTGGAATGTAAGACTATTTTTAACTAGTTAGTTTTTGATGCATTAATGTATGATAAGAGAAAACTATCTTAACCTCTTATAACTAATGTTTCAACAGAGGCAATTTTCACAAAATAACAACTAAAAGACTAAGTTAATTACCAAGTTATAAAAGTATCTTAAAACAGCACCACAATTATCAAATTTGCAGATAATATGCTGCACCCTATGTTGTTTTATTAACTGGTTACAAAAACTACTAGAGAGGAGAAGAGAGCACTTTACATCCATATTTATAATTTTTCTACAGCTTCAATCATTTATTATGCATTCTAAATTTATAGACAATTCAAATAAAATTCAGTTGATTTCTATATGATAAAAATGTATTTATTGCTTTTATAAAAATATATTAATTAGATATAATTGTGATTCTTGTTAGGGCTATCCTGTTGTATGGGATGGACTCAATTTAAATTATTAAAGGGAATGGAATTTAAATAAACCTTAGGAAATATAAATTTTAAAGAGTGATAAGCTGTGTTTTATTGTATTATCAATAAAATAAGAATAATTATAGAAATGCGAAATGTTTTATAAAATGGTAATTTGATATTTTTATTCATTAATATAAAGTAAATATGTAAGAGTTGGATAATAATGATTCTAGGGAGGTCGTGTTATATCAGATTGCTGTAAGGAAATGTGTGAATACATTTTTAGTTTAATTAATTAATTGTCCCTTTGGAATGTTAAATAAATTTTAAAAAATTGATATAAACATTTCTCCTTAAATAGATGCAATGCATTAAAAAAAATGTTATTTTAATGAAAATAAAAATCACAAAAGAAGGAAAACACAAGGAACAACATTGATTTCAACCCATTGCGGGACACCTTTGAAATTTAAAAGCAGATCTGTTCATTCCTTAAATTGTAACAAGAATAAAGAATATACATGATTTTTTTTCAGAATCTTAAAAAAAACAGTCAAAATAACACAAACAATTGAGAATATATTTTAACAAACCAATGACATAAAATGATTTTAAAGCATTCCATTAAAACAATATTCCATGCAGAAGAACTCATTTTACTGTGAGTGTTTATGTGAGGGAAAGAGAAAGAGAGAGAGAAAGAAAGATTGTTAGACAGAGTTTTGATAACAGTAACATGTGCAACGCATTCAAATAGAGGGAGACTAAATTACTAACCATACGTATTTAAAACATTCACTTTAAATCGAGTGACTTCCAGGTCAGATGTTCGGCACACGTAGATGCCGTCATCTCCAGTGTTACTCCGTGCTATTTTTAGCTCACTGATAAGAGTTCTTGGAGAGACTTGACGTCGAGTTATTATAACTCTTCGTAAGACGCCCCTCGTAATGATTTCTCCGTCCTTGTACCATGTGATGTCCCGAGGAGACTGTACACTGTTGGTAGCATTACAGATCAAGTGGATGGGCTCTGTGTTCTGAACATAGGCTGTGCCTGTAAGAGTTATATCTGCAAACAACAAATATACTTTACTGGTGAATATTTTTGGGAGTTGTGGAGGAGATACTGGTTCTAGGCCGAAGTCAACCAGTAAATTGATTACTTTCTTTTTAAGGTTTCTGAACTTTTAAAGAAACTTCCCAAAAATGTACGATGCCTTCAGATAGTTGTCTTCGAAAGGAATGAAAATAAATACCCAAACTTTCCTCTACCATTCCTACTTCATTTTACTATTTTCACTTCAAAAATAAATCCGTTCTGTTTGTTTAAAAGGGATAACGAAAGGATAGAATCATAGAAGATCTTAAGCTAAAGTTAGGTTTTTGATGGTTAAAGTATTTAAAATGAAGAGAATAACTAATGAGCAATAGCTTGTTGTATATATATATATATATATATATAGCCTGAGGATTGCATGTATACACCAGACGTGTTATTAAATGCTGTCTGAGTTGTTTTTCATGGCACAAAACTTGTAGTAGCTCCCAATAAATTATATACTGTGTTGATAAAATAATATTTATCTCTCACCAGATAGAGTACTTTTATTTTTATACCTTCATGGAACAGTATAATATA
>JAOPUL010001697.1:26409769-26421722 GCA_027564515.1 Octopus rubescens
TGATGATGATGATGATGATGATGATGATGATGATGATGATGATGATAAATATGATGATGATGATGATGATGATGATGATGATGATGGTGATGACAATGATGATGATGATGATGATGATGATGATGATGATGATGATGATGATAGTCATGTTACATTTGTCACATATCCAAACACTTATACTGCACTCAACATATCATGTCAATGCTGTCATCAAGCTGCAATATGCACATGCCTATCTAAACAATCAAACTGCACCAAATGCATCATGCTCACTGCATCCACTGCATCCCTCATATTTTCAAACATGCATACTGCACCCTGACATACAATATGTCTCTGTTGTAGGGTGTGGAAAGGACCAAAAACTATACGAGTTTATTCAAGATGAAATTTTAGGCTTGTTTCAAACACAATTTAGTTTCTAAATTATTCAATCCAACTTTTTATTCTGCTGCAACATGAAAAGTTTTCTCTTCTACTTTTACTTATCTGATTCTGTTCTATGATTCTTTGACTTAGTTTCTTAATCTAATATTTACTATGCTGCAAACACTTCAAAGTCATTAGTGTGTTGTAGAATCAAAGATTGATGATTTTTAGAGCTAAACTCTATTTAACAGCGTTGTAGTCGCTTCATGTTTACTGTTATCAAAAGATGATGATCAAGATAAACTAGCTAGAGTTAAGGAACTTTGGCTTTATCAATTAAATTTACCATCATGATAGTCATGCATAATAAAGCAAAGGGATCTATAAGTAGACACAATAAGCATTAACGTTTGCAAAGCTTACCAGTGAGCCAGGTTATTATTGCTTGCAACATAATGCTGCTTTTTCATTTGTAATTCATTAAGTCTTGGAAAGTCAACCAGAATCTCTTTTATCATCTAGTAAAGTCTCGACACACAGGAAATATAAAGTACTTAGAGAATTTTTCAGTATTGGTTTGGAGTGGAAAATGGTAAATGGTGAAATAACAGATAAGTTCTACAATTATTTGTCAGTATTTGTTAAAAGTCAAAAAGTTAAAGCTCAGTGCAAAAAAAAAAAATAATTCCCAAACAGAAATAATGAAATACAATTTAGAATACTTACTGGAAAAAACCAAAAACCCAAAACCAAAAAAGACAAGAACCTCTCCCTCTCGTTTACACTAAAAACATTTAGAATATATAAATCAGAATCTAAAGTAATGAAATTGAGTCAAGGATTTTCCAGAAGTCATGAATTTTTTTTTAAAAGGCAAATTTACAAAACCTATTACAAGCTTTCCTAGTTTTTCCCTTTTAATTAAAAGAAAAAAAGCATGCAACTAAGAATGTATTTTTGGTTTTAAAGAAACGTGTGACTGTCTGCATATGTTTGTAAGACACTGTCTGTGTATGTGTGTGAGGGAGAGATAGAAAGAAACTGATTTTGAGCATGTGTGTGTTTTGTGTGTCTCTGCTTGTGTGTGCTGCACGTAATCAACAAAAAGTGTTTAAATTTTGTTGTCAAATAATAATACCTTTCATTTCTTTATTTGTTACAGTAGTTGAATATATTTTTTTATATTTTTTTTTCTTCTGGTCCTACCTGTTACATGTCTTTTGTTTTTGTTTTTCCTTTACTGAGATTGTATGCAACCCTCAACATGTGTGTATGTGTGCTCATGTTTGTGCCTGCATGTGTGCATGTGCATACAATGCTTGCTGTTTTATTCAGCTATTGTTTTCTAAAATGTTTTTACTCCACTTAAACAGAGAATTTAAGGTAGGGTTGTGGTTATCTTCTCAATGCTAACTTTAACGAACATTTTTAAAAACTTTTTTTCTTAATTCTTTTGGTCATATATCAAACAAACTTAAAGTTTAATAAAATAAAAGTAAACGACTTTTTTTTTTCAAATAGTAAACTTCGATTTTTAGATAACTTATTCTTCTATTGATAACATCATGTACAATTTCCAGGAATCATTGTAGATCTTTTTTTTCTTGCTGTAACTATCTCTGTATTTTATTACAGGTAGAATGTGAGAAAGAGTAAGACATGTAACTAAATTAAACTATATGTTAGACAGTATTTAGTTATGTCCTTTTAAAGCTTGAGCTAAAATTCTCCAAGGATTTTATTTCACGCTAATAAAAGAACATCTCTGTGGTTGCTCAATCTTCTAAAAATAGCAGCCAAACCTATCAAAACTCATTCACTGCTATATCTTAAAATAAAGTGATTCATTAGATAATGCAAACTTGACTACAGTTTGAAAATAATACAGGATAGTCATGGCTGGAATGCCTTTAATCATTAGTCTGCTTGGTCAGTTTTAGTCAGGTGTTCAGATATGTTACATTGTAGATTGGCTGGTTGCTGATTAGTGAGGAATGTGTGTCTAGCAGTTGCAACTGGTCTGAACTTGCAGCTTAAGACTTAGCAGTTTAATAACTTATTCTTAACCTTACATACTAGTGGGGGGGTGATGGGGCTGGTGATTCCGTCCTTTAGCTTTTATGAATAATATTATTATGGAGTTCAAATGCCGCCGGGGTCGACTTTGCCTTTCATCCTTCCGGGGTCGATAAAGTGAGTACCAGTTACGAACTGGGGTCGATGTAATTGACTACTTCCCTCCCCCGAAATTCCAGGCCTTCGTGCCCAGTATAGAATGGAATATTATTATGGTCAAAATGGATCTCAGTTGCAGAAAGGAAAGAACAAAATTCTACAGAGCAGCATACCTTGGAATTTAGGAATGTTGGTGAAGCAGTGGGTTTGAATAGGGAAATAGAGTATGAATGAGGAACTGAGAGATGTGCAGGATACAATGGATAGATTAGATATCATGACAAAAGACAAACTCTGAGAAACAAAGTTGCAGCATCAACAGTAGGATGGCACTTAAAGTTAATAAAGAATGAGACATTCAGCTATAGAAGATCTAAAAGAGATGATATATCATCCATTTCACATGCAAGTTTATGTTTTTTTTTATTTGTTATGCTTAAAATACTTAAATGTAATTCATAAATTGTAAAAGAAAAAGGTATAAAAATTATTGTGCTGAATCTTTTCTCCATAACTTAGACATTTTCTCCATAGTAATGGAATCAAACAGAGATTTAACTGTCAAAAGTTCATAGAAAAATTCAAAATGAAAAAAAATCTAAATGAAAATTAATCTAAAGTATCTGATTGAAATGGACATAATTCTTTGATAGCATGGATGGAAGTGTTTTAAATATGTTTTATTGTAGTTTCATGTAGACATACATGCATTTGTGCATGCAAACATACACACATGCATGTACACATACACACATGTATGTACACATACACACATGTATGTACACATACACATGCATGCTTCTGAAATAATGGAATTTTGTAAAGTTTTCTGTAAAAGAGCAAGAGTTTTTCAAACATATACCTCAGTCATTAATCATTTTCTATTTTCTATATGAAATGTAGTTTTTGAAATATAATTTATGAACCACTGTACTGAATAACTCTACCTGTGTCTTTCAACAATTAATACAATACGGAAATATATTTTCAAGTTAAAAAAATACCAATTTGAATGCTAGCCAATGAGTGCTTTAGTAGCTAATATAAATAAATAGCAAGGAAAATTTTAAGTATGGAGAGCTCTGAAATTTATTTTTCTCCCTTATTGACAGATTTTTTTTACTTGTTAAATCAATACTTTGCAAAATTTTGTTAAATGTTCTTTTTGCATTGAAAATAAAATTCATTTCAGTCAAAGTTTCTTCTCATAAAAGTGACCAAAGTAATTGTGAACGATAAGTCATGAGAAGTGTGTTAAGTGGTTTACGGTGATTTCATATAATTTTAAATCATTATCACATCATATAGATTAGACAGAAAAAGTGTCAAACTTCCTTGTAGAATTACTTCATTGAATAATAACACAACTTGTTTCACTGTTGGCTGGCAGCAGATAGCTAAATTATAGTCATCTTCAAATTACTGACAATTATTAATTATCAATTTTCTTTTATTGAAATTTAATTCCAGATAGCTTAATTTTTTAAAGATTTTACGAAGCATAATCTTGATAAAATAAAAAAAATTATATTACAAGTTTTAGGTTTTATCTGTTTATATACGGATTCAAATATACAATGTGTTAATAGTTCAAAGTTATGAGAAATATTGAAAATAAAATATAACACGCACTTTAACATTTAGCAGTATATTAGCTATTTTGATAATTTTTTAATATTTTGTTTTACAGAGATAAAACTATACAAGAATACATTTTTCACAAAAGAAAAACCAAATCACTAAAATTGTCTCATTTATTTAAGAAGTTAAAAATATATAAATCACACCTTTTTTTTTAATTCCAAACAAAAATTGTAGTTTGTTGATTGGTTGATAGATTGCCACATGACTAGGTTAATTGTTGCTATTCACTCCTTGATACAAAATTTTACAAGTGACTCTGTATACCTAGCTATCTTTAAATTCCTAATTTCTTATGAAGACAGATGAAATCTGAGAAGTTCTAAATACTCTTCATGGAGAAGTTCTGAAACAATCCAATAGGTTATGATTTTCCTCACCATTTCTCTAAAAAATTATTATCTATAGGTACAGGCATGGCTATGTGGTAAGAGGTTCAGTCCCACTGCATGGAACCTTAGGCAAATGTCCTCTACTATAGCCTTGAGCCAACCAAAGTTTTGTGAGTGGATTTGGAAGACAGAAACTGAAAGAAGCCTATCGTATATATGTACATATATCTATGTGTGTGTGTGTGTCTTTGTGTCTGTGTTTGTCACCCCCCCCCCACTGCCTGACAACCAGTGTTGGTGTGTTTATGTCTCTGTAACTTAGCGGTTCAGCAAAAGAGATCAATTGATTAAAGATTGATTTTTAATTCTTTTTTGAATAATTAGAAATGCATTGAATTGTTATGAAAACTAGGTTAAATCGTCATGCACAATAATATCTTCTGGCCATAATGTGGTCCATGAAATGGAAATTAAGTGAATGATAAATGATTCATAATGGTAGACTTCATTCGCCATGTTTTAGATCTTCATATTATAAATCAGATAACTGAATGAAGCTCTGTAGAGCTGGTAAATATCAGATACATACACATCCACATATACACAATCACTTTTGTGAAAAACTTACAATCACAAGAAGGCAGTTCCTGCATACATACTTGCACATACAACAATCAGTAACTGAATAGCGATAGAATTTTCTAAATGTCTTCTGTTTTACATATGTAGAATTATTTATTAAGAATAAGGTCAATAAGAGGTTATCAAAACTTAAATATAATTTCAAGGAACACAAAGGAAATTACAATGATGCAACGTATGTTTTCGATGAGAAAGAGTGTTATTACGTGATCTGATTGGGAAAACTGAATTAAAGTTGTCTTGGTCTAACAATTTTCTTTTTCATTAAAATCAGTAATCTGGTATGGAACAAAGATTAATGGAATTTCGAATTATTTCAGCAAAGAAATTGTCTTCTGAAATTATCTAGAAAATTCAATAAAGATTCCATGTTTTTCAATGGAAGGATACATTTTGTAAAGGTAATGTAATTTAAAGAAGAAGAGAAAAAAAAACATAATACGAAAGAGCTGAATAGATTTGAAGATTGATGAAAATGTCATATTTTGTGTGGGAACATTATTTTGAAAGAAAAATTAAGTCAGGAGAAATGTATATATGGAAATAAATAAAATTACACATCGAACTGACATAAGACTTTTTATTATCAAATACAAAGCCATTTTTGCATATGTCAGGGCATAATATATTTCAAAAAATCCATTTTCAACAGAAATTATGCAAGTCATTAAATATATTATATAAGAAACTATGCAAGTCATTAAATATATATATATATAAATATATATAGCAAAAGCAATGATTTTGGTAAGTCAACAATAAGATGAGAGTGAGTGAAATCAAGTTTCAGTTACTGATAGAACAGCAGGCAACTAGAAATCTCACATTCACTTCAAACACTTTTGCTCCCCACCACTGAGGTTCCCTTCTCATGAATGAATGTCCTCAACATTGCAAAAATTGCTTTGTAAAGACTAGTTATTTTCTTCAGAGCCAGAAAATATTTCAGTCCCCCAAAACAATTATTAACCTTTTCTATAAAGCTCTTTGTGTGATCCACAATGGAATACAGCTCTCAAATCAGGTGCAGTACTAATGTTTTATACGTATATGTCCTAGACTGCATCTAAATAAAGGTAATTTGACTGATTGGCATATAGTCACTCACAAACGCATAACAACCTTTTGGTCTTGTGTCACCTTCTTTCACAGATACAAACTCACAGATCTCACTCTTTCACTTGTTACCCATTCTATGCCAACCCATTTCCGACCACTCCACCTGAATTAACCATTACATCGAGTTATTCCTTCCAAGAATGTCAGTCCTCTTGTAAGAGCATTGGTCAAAAAGCCTTGCATCATTTTTCTCAGCTTTTTATGTTCTGAGTTCAAATAGCTCTGATGTCAACTTTGCCTTTCATTCCAGCACCACCACCATTCAGGGTTGATAAAACAAAGTACCAGTCAAGTACAGGGGTCACTGGGATTAAGTAATCTCTTGTCCTCAAAATTAATGGCCTTGTGTCTATATCAGAAACCTGGAATGTTATCAGGCACTCACCACTCTCCACCAATATGGCAATGCCCTTGGTGAAAGTTCTACACCAGCAATATTTAGAGATCTAGTGGTGGGTAAGAGCGATGACATTCTTGTGGAAACTCTAGGCATTGATGAGGATGAACAAGCTGGTCTGTGTTGGAGGACTTTCAGACTGGGGATTACCATGGATAACTTCCAGAAATCCTTGACTTGGTAGTGCTACTGAACGGCACTGCTGATTTGAGATAAACTCTACCGGCATGGAAGCACTGCAAGATGGGATTGCCCAAGCTGTGCACACAGTGACAAAACCATATGCATGCACTCATGCTGTGTCCAAGCATTGCAGACATATGACGTTATGCTGAACAGCTGTTGCTGCATGTAGGAAGAATCCAAAAATCACTCTATTCCATCATGGGGATCACCCACCACCCACCTTTAACAAAGCATTGGCTATATAAAAAAAAGGTTGTGTGGTGGACGAGGTTGAAAAATTGAGGACAGACACCTTCCTCTTTAGTCAAGCCCTCATTGACATTTTCAAGTTTAACTTGGAAAGAAAAGTGAGGATGGGGAGGAAAGTGTTCTCTCCGAGTGAATATGTCAAAAGGTGGGTGACTGTGCCCTAGTAACCTATAACCCATGGTAATCTATTAATCAGTTAAATATTTATTGTTAATACTTCTATATATATATCATCAATCTTTTTATATATTATTTTATATATAGTACTGACAATAAATCGTTAAATGATTGTAATAGGTTAACATGAAGGTAATTTAATAAGTAGAAATGATATAGTGTAGAAATTGTGATCACAATGTGTAATTTTAACACAACTTTAAACTTGCTAAAGTCATCAACCTCACATTAATATGAAAATATGCAAGTAACATGAATGAATAAAACTACCTTCTGCACAGATGATTGCAAGTTTGGTGATAATGTAAACTCTATGATATGTAAACATCAGCATTATGAAAGCATTGATTCAGAAGTGGAAATCAAAGAGAATATTCGTCTAAATTTTCACATGGATATCTTTATAAAGGAGTTAAGTTAGTTAAGCTACATGAAGTGGTTAAGATAGAATGTTCCTGACACTGTGGAATGTCAGTCAATATTGGTGTGTGTGTGGATGTGCATGTGTGACTTGGTAGATCCTAAGAAAGATGTGTCGGCATGTAATTAGGAGAGTGCGAATGGAATAGAAAAATTCAATACATGGACAGGCATACAAATTAGAGAAGCAAAATTAATTATTTCAGTAAAAACGAGGTAACTAAAGAATCTAGAATTTGATGGCTGAAATGTCATCATTTCTTCAATGGGGTACACATGAACTTTACTAATTAATTATTCATCCAACAAATTGTACCATTATATTTAAGTGTCCTGCTGAGATTAATGATATTGACAACAAATGTAGAGTCAAGTAGGACATGTTAGAAGGAGACTTATAAAGGATCAAATGCTATAATACACACTTTGATCACATACACCAGAACTAGAGTACAATAACAGCACAAAGAATTCTTATATAATCAAAGAAGTAATTGTATAAGCTAGATATTACAAAGTCTTGTTCATACAGATTACAATAGCTTCTATTTTTATATATGAAATGCAATTGGATTTTAGTTAACCTGATAGTTGAAGTTTATTCAAGTTCTATTTTGAAATCATTTCCCTTTTATTATACTTCTTGTGGTTCAGTCAGAAAAGTTCATGATTTCGTATGAATTGAAAATGCTTGATGTGAAGTACCAGAGTGAAAGAAATATTGATAATAGCTTAAGAAAGATAGAGAAATGTTTCAAAAGCATCAGAGCAACGGTGGAGAATCTGCTGTAGCCATGTTGCATTATAATAACAACTAAAGTTAAAGTATTGTAAAATAAGTAAGAAATCTAAATGTTTGATCTACTAAAGTGTTTAGGTCAAAACAAAAATGTTAAAAGTTTGAGGTTGTTCCAGCTATAAATAGTAAACAAATGTGATATTTGATGTGCCATATATAGAAAGGGGGGGTTCTAGAAGTCAGTGTTGTTGAAACTGGCAAGTTGATACGAACACTACTTCAATGGCTTCAGACCCTTCATATATTTTGCTATTGTAGCAAGAACAATGTGTCTCACTTAAAGGCATCACATAAATAATTTTTCTGAGACTTGGTTGGAATGTTTGGATCACAATTGCAATGTCATTGGTCCTATTCTTGGATCAGGTAGTGCATTGTATCCTTGAGCAACGTACTTCATTTCACATTACTCCAGTCTATTCACTTGAAAATGAGCGCTAGTCAAGTACTGGTGCAACTACCCATCCTTTTCTAGCTGTCATAGTCTGGATGTACTGCAGGGTCAAACAGTGGCAAAGTTGAGGCCATGTCTATGTCAGCTTTCAACCACATAAAAACCTAAGCCAATTAACAAAAAGCATGATACATGTTACCAGGACTATAAGTAGGAGGCAACACTTGTACCATACAGTAGGACTGAATCTGAAATGATGTGATTGGAAAGCAAACTTCTGAACCACATAGCCATGTTTCTGCCTTTTCATACCTTTTATTTTTATATAGAAGACATTAAAGTGAATAAGTTAGTTCTTAAAATGAATTGAAAGAAAATTGCATTACAGATTTATTTAAAGATTCCCAACAAGGAATAAAATTCTGGTTAGCTTATGGTGATTTAACTGAAATAAAAACAGCAAAATTTGAATTAATCACTTTAGATTTCTCCTTAAGTTAGTGTGTAAATCCAAGTTTATTCATAATAAGTTAATAGCATGAATCATGAATCATAAGAAAGATTCCTTGGGTAAAGCATCTTAATCTAAGAGTTTGTCCCTAAACGATTTTCTGTCATTTTACTCATTCTGTTTTGCTATTAATGTTATTGCTCTCAGTTACTCACCTTGTGCATCTCATCAAGTATTACTCCCTTATCTATTATATTCATCTAGTTCTAATCTAAGGCTTGTGGCATTAGTTGACGTGTTCATGTAAGCTTCTTACAAAGAATTCTAAATCACACATACGTACATATTTTATCCTCTTTATAACATGCATCATATAATAAAAAATTTCTCTTTTGATTTTATTTAATTATTTAATATTTAATACAAAGCTGTGTGGTTAAAAAGTGTTGCTGCCAAACCCCATGGTTTCAGGTTCAGCCCAACTGTGTAACAACTTGAGCAAGTGTCTCCTACTACAGCCCTTGGTCAACTAAAGACTTGTGAGTGGATATGGTAGATGGAAACTGAAAGAATCCTGTCATGAGTATGTTAGTGTTTGTGTCCCCTTGCCTGATTGTTGTGAATGAATGTAATTTATTTCCAATATTCTACATAAACATGTCTGGTCAAGGGAAATATTACCTTGCTTGGAAACAGGTAAGAGTTGGCAACAGGAAGAGCATTTGACTGTAGAAAATGTGTCTCAGTAAATTCTGTCTGACCCATGCAAGCATGGAAAAGCAGAGGTTAAAATGATGATGAAACAATGATAATAATGCCTTGATTATAGGACATAATCCATCTTTTAAGGTTAATAAGCATTACAAGTAAATAATTAAATATCCATGGAACTATGTGGGAAACAATGACTACATTTAGTGTTTCAAAGAACATACCATTCTAAGATGTAACAGGAAGAATTAGTTAAACATGATTAGATTTCAATTTTTAGCACTACCTCAGTGACAGATTAAGAATTACGGATCCTGTTCAAAGATATCCACAGCTAGTTTCACTGGCTGAGTGTTTAGCTGACTGAGTGTTTAGCTAACTAAGTGTTTAGCTGACTGAGTGTTTAGCTAACTAAGTGTTTAGCTGACTGAGTGTTTAGCTAAGTGTTTAGCTGACTTAGTGTTTAGCTAACTAAGTGTTTAGCTGACTGAGTGTTTACCTGACTGAGTGTTTTGCTGACTAAGTGTTTAACTGACTGAGTGCTACACTGATAAACAAAAAGTAAACACTTTCTGCTGTTTCTATAGCATCATCATCATCATCATCATCATCATCATCATCATTGTTGTCATCATTATTGTCCTCATCATCATCATTATTGTTATAACCATCATCATTGTTGTCATCATTATTGTCGTCATCATCATCATCATTGATGTCATCGTTCTCAACATCATCTCCATCATCCTCGTTGGTGTCATCTTCATTGTCTTTATAATTCAAGTATCAGAAAAAAAATGTATTTCTTCTGGTTCTTTACATTTTGAATTCAAAACCCACTAAGATTAGCTTTGCCTTTCATGTTCTCAGGATCGATAAAATAAAGGGATCAGTCAAGTACTGGAATTGATAGTATCCCCTACCTCCACTCCTAAATTTTGCTGGCCTTGTGCCAAAATTAGAACAATCATTTGTCATGGTATGAAGGTAATAATTTAGCAAAAATTAGGGAGCATCAGGTCAACTCTAAATATGATCCTAATGAAATTGATAAAATAAGGTACCAGTCTAATGTTGGGGGCCAATGGTACTGAGAAACTTCCACCCCTGAGATATTGGCCTTGTGCCTATATTAAAATCTTGTTATTTGTAGTAGTAACAGTGGAATGTCACCAAATATCGTTTTGTTAGGTACATTTGTACCATACCTTTGGCAAGAAGATCTTCTAATTCCACTTCAGGACTTCTTCCTGTAACAGTAATTAGGCTTCATATTTTCTGTGGTACGATGAAGAGGTGGTGATTTGACAGAGTCGTTAGCATGTTGGCAGAGAAGCATAGCAGTATTTCTCATGGTTACATTCTATGTGCTAGGTTCAAATCCCACTGAGGTGAACTTAGCCTTTCATCCTTTTGGGGTCGATAAAGTAAGTACCAGTGAAGTCACTGGGGTCGATGGTATTGACTTAGCTGCAATACCCAGGTATGGGTTAAATACCCTCGCCAACCCGTAGGCCTAGCGTGGCGAGTACGGCAAATCCCAGGACTTAATTAGAGTCCTGGGAGGGGTTCCTCATTCTGAGCGAATATTAACCCTTTAAAAAATTAAAAAATTTTTTTTAATTGCTTGTGTAGAAACAGTAGAGCTACATGGGAGTGAAATGTGGACCCTGAATACAGAGGACATGTCAAAACGTAGAAAATAATGAAGCTTGTATTTATTCTCTGATGGATATGCAACATCAGTGTGCATGTATGACAAAAGGTGTGTCTTGCTGCAAATGAAGCTCCCGGCATCCTCTTCCTCATCCGTTGCTCTTTTGCCACCCTGACACCATCAATATTTCTTCTACTTTACGTATCGTTGGTGCGTCCTATCCTGGAATATGGT
>JAOPUL010001697.1:27566260-27576658 GCA_027564515.1 Octopus rubescens
TATGTATATATGTATATGTATATATGTATATATATGCTATACGGAGAGACACAAGAAGAAAGACATATTATGCAAATGCAAAGGTATATACATTCAACTACACACACACACACACATACACACACACACATAAACATACATGCATATATATATATATATATATATAATATACGTCATCATATAACAATAAATAGGCATCAAGAGATATGTGTTCACATAATTTTTTTATAAACTTACTTTCTCGTGGAAAGAAGGAATTGGTAGCAATATTGGATGTTTTTCTTCTACTACGCAGTTAGAGAGAACTGCCTATGACGGCTGTTAGTAAACATGGACAGTGTGAGAAAGAAAGTGAAAACATTAAAGAAAGACGTAAAAGGAAGATATTACACCAGCGTAGTCACGTGTATGGCCCACGTCTCCTTCCTGTATTGAGAGAAAGAAAGAGAGACAGTGGAAGAGACAGGGAAAGAAAGAGAGACGGAGAGAGAGAGAGAGAGAAAGAAAGAGAGACAGAGAGAGATAGAGAAAGAAAGAGAGACAGAGAGAGAGAGACATACAGACAGACAGAGAAAGAAAGAGAGAGAGAAAAGAGATATGTGAGAAGAGATATTAGAAAAAGGAGAGAAAGAAAGAACAACATATAGAGAGACAGACAGAGAGAGAGAGAGAGAGAGAAAAAGAGAGAGACAGACAGGCAGACAGACAGACAAACAGACAGACAGAGTGAGAGAGAGAGAGAGAGAGAGAGAGAGAGAGAGAGAGACAGTCAGACAAACAAACAGACAGAGTGAGAGAGAGAAAGTGAGAGAGAGAGACAGTCAGACAGACAGACAGACAGAATGAGAGAGAGAAAGAGAGAGAGAGAGACAGTCAGACAGACAAACAAACAGACAGAGTGAGAGAGAGAAAGAGAGAGAAAGAGAGACAGTCAGACAAACAAACAGACAGAGTGAGAGAGAGAAAGAGAGAGAGAGAGAGAGAGAGACAGTCAGACAGACAGACAGACAGACAGAGTGAGTGAGAGAGAGAGAGTTTGTTGTAAACAACTCTTATGTTATGACGGGTTATATTTATATTATGGAGATAGACATTTTTTATCTTTCATGTTTGATTTTATTAGTATCAATGTATTTATATCTGTGTGAATGTGTGTTCGTGTGTGTCATGTGCTTGTGTGTATGTGTCTGTGTGTGTGTGTGTGTGCGTGCGTGCGTGCGTGCGTGCGAGTGTGTGTATGTGTGAGTGTGATGAGCAAGTGCGTGTGTGTATATGTTTTATTGTATGTAGTTTACATCAACTACAATCAACCCTACTGCAAAACTCATCATCATCGTCGTCGTCGTCGTCATCATCATCATCATCATCATCATCATCATCATCACTGCTGTCGTTTTTTTTTTCTTTTACAGTTATCCTTTACATGTAAGGTTCAGAAATTTCGGAGTAAAGGGGTGGGGAAATGATATGTATCAATACTATCATATTAGCATATTACTGGTACTATATATTTTATCAATGCCGAAAGGAGGGAAGCCGATGTAGATTTCGGTGGCATCTGAATTCAGAACATAAGCTTCCAGAATAATAATAATAATAATAATGTTTTCTTTATTGGTCACACGGGCCGAAAACAAAACAAATAGGGACAATACAACACAAGGGACAAGTGGGGGTGTGATACAATATCGTGTACAAATAAAATAACGATAACAATTAACAATACAATAAAACAATAACATTCCCCCAAATGGGAAGGGTTTCTTTATGGAACAACCGAGGAACCCCACACATCCTGGTTACCCCGACCGCCAGGGGCACCTGAGCGGGTGCCTCTCTCTTCTGGTTTAGAAGCGATAATTCAGGGTAGGTCCATTCACACGGTCCATCCTCGCCACATTCACCCACCTTTCAACAAAATCACTGGGGGTCAGTACTTTCCGCTCCACCCTCACTTTCCTTTTCAAGTTGAACTTGAAAAGTCGATGAGGTCTTGGCCGAAGAGGAAGGTATCTGTTTTCAGTCCTTTCAATCTCGTCCACCACACTACTCCTTTCGCCATAGCCAGCGGAAGATTGCCTTTCCTTCCCGGCCAAAGGAAGGCGGCGGGCGATCTTCGCAATGGACTCCGATGATAGCCGGATTCGTCCTACACATGTCAACAGCTGTTCGACCAAGCTCCACAAGTCAGCAATGCCCGGACACTGGATGAGTGCATGCAGCACCTTTTCGGCACCCTGCACACATCTCGGACAGATCCGTTTGACTGCACATCCGTGCCCGTAGTGCTTGTCTCGAACCGTTAAAGCTCCCCGGTGGCACTGTCAGGCTAGGGATTTCTGGAAGTTATCCATAGGCCCCAGCCCGAAAATCCTTTGGAATAGACCAGCTATTTGATCCCTCCAGACGCTCAGAGTTTCCCCGAGAACGTCGTCGCTCTTGCCCTCCACTAACCTCCTATAAAGCTCCATTGTAGTACTTCCACCGACCACTTTTGCCCGACTGGCAGAGGGCTGTCAGCGCTTGCCGGCACTCCAGGTGCCAAGCAACCTTCCTCTGTCTACGTTTGATCCAGGACTGTAGTCCCGTCAATGAGACGCGCTACGGAAAATCGCGCCTGAGGAATGGCAACCACGCCTGTTCCCCGATAAGGTAACACTGGAGATTTCGAAATGTGGACAACCAATGCCACTTTTGTCTATTGGCCTACAGAATATTCTATCTAGATACGATCTGGAAGAACCGGTGCTGTTTGCCCATGTCCAAGTTGGCGCATTCCGGAAATCCAGTCGGTACCTGTTTGCCAGTTCGAAGCGGCTGAGCAGGTTCGTGAGGCTTTTACACCCCCCTCTCCTATCGGCTAGGCCCAACCTGTCCAGGCGTGCGTGCAAGACAGCATACCAATCATCCACTGGAATTAAAGAGCGAGACGTCTCAAAGAAAACCTCCATACCTCTGAAGAAATGTGATTGTCCCGCCCTTGTTGGGGCGTACACATCGACTAGACTGAAATCACCACCTTCGCTATTGCTCACATCCAGGACCACCAACTTACCTTCCCGGTCCAGCAAGACCATCTGTACTTTAAGATCCAGGCCTCTCCTAAAGAGCACTGCTACCCAGCCGCCCATTCCAGGCCGACTGAGAGATGCGTAGATCTCAAAATCATCCAAGATCGCGTGTGTCGGATTTCCTTGTTTTCACTGACTGCCGTCACATCCATAGCTAGTGATCTGAGGTCATTGAGCAAGCACCCCTGTTTCAAGGGTGACCCCGAACCACGTGCATTTATCCAACGTACTCTTAAACATGCCATGATAACCGGATAGAGTTTGGAGAAGAAACAAACACCGTCTACGTACCCTCCGGGTGCGTCTGGAGGTCGTAGCTTCTTTGGGTTCTTCTGGGAACCCTCTTAAAAGCCTACTGTGGCTTTTACATTAGGAGTTCCCACGTCGTGAGAAAAGCGTTCCCAAATGATTTTTTATATGCCTCTATAGGCATTCACACCATCAGCAATGCTTCTGGCGCATGAAATGTGCTTGTGCTGAAGCTCACACCTTCTGTCTTGACGTCACTTCTTCGAGCGATGAGGGCCATCAATTTTGTGTTGGCCTTCCTCACTAACACGAAAGTTTGCTGTTTGTGTGGTTGGTTGTTGTCGTTGTTGGGAGTGCTTTCTTTTGCGGGGCTGTTGCGGTTGTGGTAGTGTTAGTGAAGCTGGTTGTGATGGCAGTGTATGTGGTGACAAATGCGGTGTTGGAATGGTTGGTGATGTTATAGGTGTGTCTGTGGCTGTTGTGGGTGTTTCTTCTATGTTTTATGGTGTTTGTGTTGATATGGGGTATGATGTTTTTTTATGGCTTTTTTGGGTTTGTTTGCTTTTGTGGTTTCCCCTCATTTTGGCTGCACGTTGTAGATGATTGCGAGTCTGTGGAATCTGGGTGTGTCTCAATGGGAGTCTTCACGTTCGGAGTAGACGAGGAGTAGGAGGGTGTGAAAAAGCTTCGTTGCGAGAGCTCCTGGGTGCTGTGTGGTCCCTTTGTTCTTTTCCTTCTGCTGTTAATGGGAGTGGTGGTGGTGCATCTATTGCTGGCGTTGTTGGTGTTGTGGGTGTTGTTGGTGTTGCTGTTGTTGTTGGTGTTGCTGCTGTAGCAGGTGTTGCTGTTGTTGCTGGAGTTGCTGTGGTTGCTGTTGTTGCTGGTGATGGTGATCATTCGGCAATTACTGGTTTTGCTCCAGTTGTTGATGGTGCGAATCAGGCCTGGGATCTTATGAATCGCCTCCGGTTTGATGTGGAGCAGCACCTCCACACTGGTCCCAAACTAATTTTCTCTTCGCGTCATTTTCACCTCCAGGAGGCTGTTACTCACTTCTAATACCACACACGCTAATAACCACCAGATATTTACATCTGGGGGAATCCCTGTTATCTTTATGTGCACCATCCTCCTTCCTAAATAGGATGGGTGGAGCTTTTTTTTTTGCACTCCGACAGGGAACGAACGTGTGTTTAGCGGCCAGATCTTCAGATTTGAAGAGCACCCTAATGCCCCCACACTGTTTCGATCTCGGTGCTGAATGTCAGGCATTATCTACTTCAGGGCCCCCTCTACATCCGGTTGAATAGCCATTTCCGGCCGCCTTGTGCTTGTCGAAATGCTTTTGTACTGGACTGTGTTTTTTCTGTGTTTCTGCCAACACCTCATGCGGAATGGCTATGTCCGCCCGCGCTTTCTCTACTCTTTTTAATATTGCTGCTTCCGCTAGACAAATATCTTTCTGAAGCAAATCTATATTGTACATCTCTTGGCCTTTCCCAGCCGTAGCTGCAAATGTTTTGTTGTTATTGTTTTCATTAATAGGATCGAAAGCAGAGGGCACTGACACATCTTGCACCTCTCTATATGTAGTGCCGCTTACCTCCTCTCCCATGTCTTTCGACAAGGCAAGCTACGCCATATTTGTTTTTAAATTATATTATTTTTTCAAAAAATATTTTTTTCTCTGAATTTGAGCCCCCAGAGGGGCACAGACATCGAAAACAGCCAAACCTATGCAAAGGTGGTACTTTTAAAAAACGTTTTGTAACAACATAATTAATATACAACTTTTGAAGACAACATTAAATACAAATTCACTTACGAGTAGCCGAATACGTGCATTGCTTCCGAAATAATAATAATAATAATAATAATAATAATAATAATAATTATAATAATAATAATAATAACAATAACAATAGTAGTAGTAGTAGTAGTAGTAGCAGTAGTAGTAGTAGTTATTGTATTAATAGTAGTAGTTGTAGTAGTAGTAGTAGTAATCATGATTAGAATAAGAGGAAGAAGTAAAAGATTAATGAAAAGGAGGAGTGGGAGGAGGAATGGAGGATTGTGAAAGAAAGAGCAAGAACCAGAATAATAAAGAGTTTATATATGTAAGTATTGTGATTATATTTGTATGAATATATGTGTATGTGTACCTGTTTATTCATGCTTTAGGACATATATGTACACACACATAATTTATCTTATTATATTGCATTATAGTGTTCTAAATGTCTTACTAACACCAATTTCCAAATGCATAGACTCTCCACGATATACTTGGAAGGGAAAATATTTTAATTTACTATGATGTCTATAATTAAACAAATCGCAAAATATTAAGAAAAAATTATTGTTGTCAGCGATACTAAAATGAAAGAAAACTATCATATCAGATAGCTGCAATACAGCAACAACGGAGATTCGTATAAAGTCAAGATTATAATCAGTGTTATAGCTTGGAATCATCTGGTAAAATATTTGAATAAATTTTCTTACACTAAAATTGACCAATTATAATGTGGGTCAATCAAATAATTTAAAATTAACGCCTACCAAATACATTTCTTTACTTCTATATAACAACCAATGGATATGGAATACGGTTCTGCGAACTCAACACCGTACAGCTTGCGTATTAATTACAAATAAAAGGGGCCTATCAAACCCACTTATACAGATTTTAGAGACATGTGTAAAGAAAAAAGAACAATTTGAACCATGTTCAGAGCAATCGTGGAATCAATAACAGACCTGTTTATATTTCATCGAAAATGAAATATACGGTCAATCACTCGACAAGAAGTATTGAATTCCAAATAAATAGATTAGAATTATTAGCCATAGCGGAGACAAACCAAGGAAATGAAAACACTCGCCTTAGAGATATCTTAAACATTCTGTATAAACTTTATGCTATATGATTCTGCAACATGTTCAGTACCTTTCTAGAGTCCAGCAGCATAGAAGCTGATCACGAATGTAGACGCGAACCTGAGAAATCACTGAACAATTTGTTCTGGAATGACTTAGTTGAATCATTCTTACTTAAACGAGATGTAGAGAGAGAAGGGGGGCAGACAGCAGGGGCGGAACGGGTCCAAGAATGGGGGGAGGGGTGTTTAGTCGCGCCCCGCGGTAAGGACCCCGGTGGCGTTGCCACGGAGAATGGCCAGCGACACACGCTGTAGTAGCCACTCCATCTTGCGGGGCGCATTTCTCCGGCGAGCCGCAGCAGACCCTATTTGGCGGAGGGAGTCTGTGGTTCGAGAACCCAGGATGCCACACCTCTCCACTGCTACCGGTACGAGCTCGTAGTGGCCGGCCAGGTTCATGTACTTGCGTATCTTCCTCTCCTCCGCGTTGCGGGCTGCGACACCGGGGTTTACGGCAGAAACGGGGATGCAGGTGCTGGTGCTGCGATGCTGGTGCTATAATCAGGCTCTCTGTTTCTGTTTTCAAATGCGCTTTTTTAACCAAGCCCTGGTTTTTGTTCCACATATTTCTTCAGTGGCTTTCCAAAATTGGCCATGTAAGTGTTTCTCTTCAATCTGTATAGAGTGCTCTCTTTGAATTTGATTTTTGTCTTTTTCTCCTATTCCACACTTCATCACCAGTTCCTTATTCACTGCCTTTACTAGTTCCTCTGTGCTGTTCTCCAAATATTAGAGTATGCTTTTTCTCTGCATCTGTATACACCCTTCCACAGCAATTACTCCTCTTCCACCCTGGTTACTCTTTAATTACAGCTGGTTTGTTATTTTCCATTCGTTTATATAGCTGTTCCGTCAAGACAGCCGTCATCAGCTTCCACATAAGTGGTAAACAGGTTATAGGTCGAAAATTTGATACTAAGTTACCTATCAAGGTGTCATTGAGGCATAGCAGCGTTTTCCCACTTATCATCCAGGTAGTAAAATGACCATGCTGCAGACACTCGTCCAGTTTTGCAGCGATCCTTTCATGCAACTCTGTAAAGCTATTCAGCCAATAGACTTGCACCCTATCCGGGCCAGATCTTTTCCAATTTGCTATTTGTTCTAGCTTCAGTCTCACTGTATATATCTCAATTCTGACGATCTTTTGTTTTGGCACATTTGCCGTTTGTATTTCTACCTGTGTTAGTCATTCTGCACTTTCGTTGTGTCTCAGCGTCCTGTTCGCCAGTTCTCCCCAACATACTTTGCTTTTTTCCGCATCTGGTATCAGATCCTCATGCTGGTCCGCCTCTATTTCATCAAACAGTAAATAAATCAAAATTTCTTACAAAAATTAACGAATGGCTAACTGGCCGCCAATGACGGTCCTTTTAAACAAAAACTGTCTAATACTTTCGTATGTATTTTTAACTTGAAACACTCTGAATAATTCTCTCAGCTAAAACACATTCTTTGGCTTTCCAATACAATTTTTTCTTTATCTTCTATAGTTTTTGTTGAGTTATAATCTCTCTGTTTTCGCGAAATTTGAACATGTTCCTTAATACTAAAAATACCATAGTATGAGAGAGATGTGGCTGTCATTTCTAGCGAATTGAACAACAATTGGCTTAGTTGCTTATGCGTAATTTCTTTTTTCATATAGCCGAACAAACTCTTTTCACCTTTTAAAAAAAAACTGTCTAATACATTCGTATATGTTTTTCAATTGAAACACTGAATCATTTGGGAGATTTATTGATTTAAAAATAAGTTTTAAAATGTGGATAATCGCATGAAGGATGCATCACGAGACCGGCAGCATACAAGAAGAGAACGGTTGAGTGAGGAACAGCGTGATGAAATAAGGAATCAAAATCACGCGTGGAGGAGAAGGAGAGTAACCTATGGCACAGGAAGGAGAGAAATCAGCAAAGGATAGAACAACTGAGCCAGGACCAAAGAGAAGTGTATTTTCAAAATAAGAGAGATAGAGATCAACAGAATCGAGAACACGTGAGTCAAGAGCAAAAGCATCTGTACTTAGAAAATATGAGAAACAGAGTTCAAGAAAGAAGGGAACATATGGAAGGAGATGAATCGCAGAATTATCTTATGACAGACAGAGCTCAAATAAGAAGACGGAATATAATAAAAGAATAACATAATTCTCAATTTAAGATTGGTGAGAGGAACATAGTATTCCCGCCCTTCATGCAAGTAGATTTCCGCAGGAAGCATTTAATTGTTGCCATAATGGTAATGTTTCTTTGCCTAATCTACAAGAATATCGTGATGAGTTAAAACAACTTTTGGAGAACACCAACATTGAAGGAATGAACTTTAGACAGAACATCATAAACCATAACTCAATGTATTCATTCGCCTTATTTGGAGCCAATGTTACACCACCCCGCCGTGAATTTTTCACGGGTCCAGATGGTTACTATTATTATCGTTAAACATATGGTAGTTTCAGGATACACCTCCGTGTTGTTGGGGTGTGTTAGCTTTGTGCATTATTTTTTGTTGTTGGCGAAGTGCAATGTCTTCCCGGTATTGTATTGAGTCAGTTTGGTTTCGTTATGGGGTCTGGTTGCATCATTTTGTTGTATTAGTGTTTGTATTGTGTGCTGTGTGTGTTTTTCGAGTTTGGTTCTTGTGTTGGGTATCAGGCCTGTGGTGTACACCTTGTGGTGTTTGATTAATTTGTTGCATATTTACTGTATTAAATGTGTATTGTGCTTTTGAATGTTTTGTTTGATTATACTATTGAATTGATAGTATCATTCTTAGGCTGTGGGATGTCCCCAGCAAGGCACTTTTGGGGATAGTGTGTAGTGTTGTGGGTCGAGCTCTAGCTTATACATTTTTTGCCATATTGTTTGGTGTCCAAGTATAGCATCTACATTTTTTGGCACATTTATTATTATTATTATTATTATTATTAGGATAATGATAATGTTGATAACAATAGGAAGAGGAGGATGGATAAAGACAAAAAAGCGGGGTGAGAGTTTGTTACTGGAGGCAACTCCTAATAAGGACGAAAGCATCCTGAGTTAACACGTAATTCTAGCAACCAGTTAATTTGGAGGTATTTACAAAAGATTCGGTAAAACAACCCACACAAAACTAAACCTAATGAATAGTTTCCTTAGGAATCGTAAATCGATAAAAGACTTCAGATTATATCGATCAAGAAGAAAAAAAAAAGGATGTACTGTATGTTTGATGTTTAATGATAGAAAGTTAGATTAGAAATACGCCTTACAGAAGAGCGACAACATTATAGAATATTATGAGAAATAGGAGAAACTCGAGTCACTTAAGTACTATTATTGAAAATTGACTTCATATATGACACTTGTCTACCAACATTCTTAAAATAGAATAAACTTTGTGTCAGATGTTTATGTTAAACTTAGATATTTAATGTCTAATTACGTAAATGTGCTCCACCGGGACTGTTAAATATTCCTCGCGAAAGTTTGGGCGTTCTTAACGTATGATTATAATTCAGTTGCTAAAATGATTGTGCAGTGGAACCCGATTATCCGAAGTAACGTAGTTTTGAGGCGAACTTGTTATGTCAGGTACCACTAATCGGTGAACGAATATACAATTTTCTGAAATCCTGGATAGAAGAGCTTAGGTAGGTAAGCAAACCAGCACCAATACGGCGGTAGTTTATCAACCAAATCAATTCAAATTAGGAAATATCAATAACAAAGTAGGAAAAGTATTGGATGATGAAAAATCAGTCGTATCTACATTAGTGAATGAAATTTTCAGTCATTTTCCTTTTCTCTGGCCTGTGTATGTTTTGTTCTGACTGGGACTGTCAATTAACAAGTTTAACGAATCAAGGTACCAACAGATTTATCTACACGTAACAACACAAAATTGTACAAACTAGAAGCTAATAACAACGTTGGGGAAAGGGTTGAAGAGAAAATAACAGAAATGTTAAACAAAGCTCGTTAAAAATCAAGGCAAACTGAAAATAATATTAAATGAAGAGAGACAAAAAATATATCATGGAGACAAAAATCTATCTACTGCAAGAGTTGGCAGACTACCTCTGTCAATACGAAAGTAAACAAAGGTTACGCACTAATGGGGACAACGAAAAGAATGATTGTAATTTCAGA
>JAOPUL010001697.1:28326364-28337566 GCA_027564515.1 Octopus rubescens
TTGGCCAGCTCCTGTGGTACCGTCCCACCCATGCTAGCATGGAAAACGGACGTTAAATGATGATGATGATGATACACACAAACACACACGCACACATACACACACACACAATGTATAAAGCAATATAATTGGCACTGTCTTTTTTTTCTGTTTGTCCATTCCTCCAAAGGGAGACGACTCTGACCTTCTTGGATTTATCTCTCTTCCTTAGTATATCTTAACTAGAATTGTTAGAAATGTTTTGATAATGTTAGGAACATACATTTACCTTGCTGGTTAATTAATACCTGTTTATGTTAATTATATAATTAATCAATAATTAAACAGTATTATTGTTATTGGTAACACATATTTATTGTAAATATATAAATCAGGAATTTGTTTTAGTTAATTTTAATTTAATTAATATATTTTATTTTAAAATCTTGTATTCATTTCATTATTTCGTGTTAGCCCCATGAGATATGAAATAAGTAAATTTATAAGTTTTGTATACCTACATAATGAAGCCAGATATAAATTACATTGGCAAAAGTATACTCTTAACATTATCTCTCTTATGTTGATTAATACTCTAGTGTGTGTGTGTGTGTGTGTCAAAAAGCACGATATGTAACCAAAGACTGGGCTCAGTAATGGGTTTCACACTCTACTCCAATATCCAGTGTATTATGACGTGAGGCATCAACCTTGGGACAGGCTGCAGGATACTGATGAGCTGAGTGCAAGTTTGCATAATGTTTCTATAAGTATTATGTAATTATCACGGTATTTTGTTGAAACATGTGTATGTTCCATAAAACATTGAATAGCATATCTGTTTTCTGCATAATAATAATAATTATTATTATCATTAGCTGAAAATTTCACTAAACAATTATTCAAGTTTCATGTTTTCTATCCTCGGGTTTCAGACTAGAGGTTAGTAAGATTTTTAGCTTACAATAAATAGGACAAAACTCTACGATACATAGTGAGTACACTTTTGTCATCCCCATGTTTGCACAATTCTTTGTGCCATACCATAACAAATACACACACTCCTCTCATCTTGTGTATGTACACACACACACACACACGTACACACACACACATGTACATGCAATACTCCTGGAAAGACCAAAGAGTACTGCATGTGCTTATTGCCCAATCACTCTGAGTAGCCTGTTGAGTTCTTTGTTGGGAAGGAGTTCAATCAAGGTCCGAAAGTGAACAGAAGAAGTGATGAGTAATTTCATGTAGATCCCATGGAGGTGTCCATTTCATACACAAAGTTCCCATCGTCTCTGGTGGTTCTGGGACTTGTGAGAAATGAAAACCATGTCATATCCTCTCACTACTTCTCAGAGCATCATGAACAGGGCATGGATATACTGGATACAGGATCGATAAGGTGGTCTAAGGGAAGACTTATTGCAATGGCGGTCTTGCTCCCTTGCTCCTGACTCTCATGTTGCTCACAACCCAGAAGTGGCTGATGGAAAATATACCTCATCATCTGACCCCCATCATCCCACAACATGTCTTTTGGCTCTCTTAATTTGAACCACTGCAGTGTCTGAGGGGTATCATAGATAAAGAGGACCAGCTGGTGTACCCCTTCCCCCCCCATGCCAAAGATTCATTGGGGGATGCTGTCAGGCTTCACCATGTGGTGATAGCCAGCCAGCATGGAAAAGGGCCTGATAGATAATCACTTTTGTGGACACACCAGGGTCATCAGTAAGGCTGTGGGCAGATCTTTTGGAATGGCCTGTTTCTTTGATGTCTTTAAGTCCAATTTGGATACTAATTTTTAATGGAGAGCTTGTTTCTTTTTTTCTTTTTTTTTTGTTACATTTCTTTGTTTTTCTTTGTGTTTTGTTTTGTTCTTGGCTGACTGGTTTACTCTGTTTATATCTTTTGTCTTTAATCTTTTACTGGTTTCAGTCATTAGAATGCGGCCATGCTGGGGCACCGCCTTGTTAGTCGAACAAATCGACCCCCAGTACTTATTTTATCGGTCTCTATTGCCAAACTGCTAAGTTACGGGGACATAACCGGTTGTCAAGCAGTGGTGGGGGACAAACATAGACACAAAGACACACACACACACACACACACGATGGGCTTCTTTCAGTTTCCATCTACCAAATCCCCTCTCAAGGCTTTGGGTCGGCCTGAGGCTACAGTAGAAGACACATGCCCAAGGTGTCATGCAGTGAGACTGAACCCAGAACCATGTGATTGGGAAGCAAGCTTCATACCACACAGCCATGCCTGCGTCTATATATTGTACATAATCATCGTGTATCTCTCCTTATATACATTATACTGTTATCAAAATCAGTTTATAGGTCAAATTTACATATATATTTACACACACACACACATATTTTAAATGCATGTATGTATGTTTGTTGGTGTGGGTTTATATTTCAACACCATTATATGAATGTATAGTTCATTATCTCTTGTTTATTTAAGAATATTACACAAATAGATTTTTATTTTTCTATTTCGTCTTAGGTGTTAATTATATCGCAAACGAACACTTATGTTTATTATAAAATCAAGTCGTTCTCAGCATTAATTAACACTTTCCTAATGAGTCTTTTATTCTGTTACTAATTTACTTGTTTCAGTCATTGGACTGTGACCATGCTGGGGCACCACCACAACAAGGATTTCTAATCGACTGCATTGACACAATTAGTTATTTTAAGTCAGGCGTTCATTTTGTTGAGCTTTGTTTACTTGGATTGTGAATTCTGAGGCTTGTTACAGTGTGTGGGATAGAATACCTTGGGATGTTTGTTCTGACTCACTGCACTCTGTCATGTGCGCAGGTGCGTGTGCGTGTCTCCTTGTCTTGACATTGCTTACTACAGGTGAAGGCATGGCTTTGTGGTAAGAAGCTTCGTTCCCAACCACATAGTTTCAGGTTCAGTCCCACTGCGTGGCACCTTGGACAAGTGTCTTCTGCTATAGCCCAGGGCCAACAAAAGCATTGTGAGTGGATTTGGTAGATGGAAACTGAAAGAAGCCCATCGTATATGTATAAGTGTGTTTGTGTTTGTCCCCCGCCCACTGTTTGACAACTGTTGTTGGTGTGTTTATGTCCTTTTTACCTAGCAGTTTGGCAAAAGAAACTGATAAGTACCAGGCTTGAAAAAAAAAATACTGGCGTTGATTCATTTGACTAAAATTTTTCAAGTCAGTGCCCCAGCATGGCCAAAGTCTAATGATTAAAACAAGCAAGTAAAAGATAAAAGATATATATATACACATGTGTGTGTGTGTATATATATATATATGTGTGTCTATGTGTGTGTGTATATATATATATCATCCTCCTTTAACGTCCGTTTTCCATGCTGGCATGGGTTGGACAGTTTGACTGGAGCTGGCAAGCCTGGAGGGGGGGGGGCTATATATCTGTGTGTTGAAACATAAGTGTAACTCTTCTCAACCACATTTGTCCTTGGACTACACTGTACAACAAACAATGTTTGGCTAGACAAAACAAAATGTCATTCTGTCAGAATACAACAACAACCGACAACAATAATGTTTCTCTTTGATTTTCCTCTATGTGTAATCTTTATTTTATTTCATTTACTTCATAATCACCGTTTGTGAGCTTTAATGTCATCGTTGGGTAAAGGTTTCTAGTAGTTCACTATATTTCTGGACAACGCCACTGATAAGGAAAAATCTGTAACATGGCAGGTTTTGTTTGAAGAGTGCTGGTGTTATTCAAATATGTTTTTTTGTACTCTTGTTTACATTATTTTTTGCTGTTATATGGGGAAAGATATAAACCTATATATGCCGGTGTAGCTGTGCGGTTAAGAAGTTTTCTTCACAACAGTATGGTTTCAGGTTCAGTCCTATTGCACAGCACCATGGGTAATTATTTTCTTTTCGACTATAGACCCAGGCCAAGTAGTGTCTTGTGAGGGGCAATTGGTTAGTGGAAACTGTATGGAAGCCCAGTGTATGGATGTCATTTGCTTATTCGTTTGTTTGCTTGTGTTTTTTTTACGTCTGTTTTTCTATGCTAGCATGGGTTAGATGAATATATTATGAAGACATTGTTTTGCAGCTGGATGCTCTTTCTGTCAATAACCATTATGTGTTTTTCTATTGAGGGATCTTTTATTCTACACGTCTTTGAAAGTGCAAAGCCAACAGACGATTTATTAACAGGGGAAATGAAAACAATCTTACTGCTTGTAGCTCAGTGATTTTCATGAAGCAAAAATTTGAACAAATACATAGGGGAGGAGGGGGGACACAGCCACACACACACACACACACACACTCACACACACACGTAGTGTTATCATCATTTAATGTCCATTTTCCATGTTGGCATGGCTTGGATGGTTTGAGAGGAGATGGCAAGTCTGGAGACCACACCAGGTTCCATTGTCTGTGTTGCCATGGTTTCTTCAGCTGGTTGCCTTTGCTAACACCAACCACTTTTCAGAGTGTGCTGGGTGCTTTTTATGTGGCACCAACACCAACAGGGTCACCAAGTACCTTGCAAGACAAAAGCCCCTTGATGGTCTTTTCTCAGTTTCTGTCTACCAAATCCACTCACATGACTTTGCCCAACCTGGGGCTATAATAGAAGATATTTGCTCAAGGTGCTGTGCTTTGGGATTGAACCTGAAGCTATGTGGTTGGGAAATTAACTTGTTAACCACACAGCCATGCGTGTATATATGGTGTGTGCATACGTGTGAGTGTGCTTATGTGCATATATGTTGACATACTTTAGCTTTGCTTGTCACTTTCAGAACGAAAATATATTATGACATTTATATTCCTTATTGACATTATAACCAGTGGTCACTTGACACTTTAGATGACCAGTAGAATGAAGCAAAACAACCCTTTATTTACCCTTTAGCTTTCAGATTATTCTGTCAAATGTCATGCTTGTTTATTTCCATAATTTTTAATTAATCATGTATTATATCATAGCTTCAAGATTTCACTGATGTGGTTGTTATTTTTAGAACGACGTTGTAGGATGGGTGTGAGAGACCAGATCTGGCTGGTCTGAACATACAACAGGTAGAAGTTTTGGAGTCTGATACTATTAGTTTAAATGCCAAAAAGTTAAAAAAACAAACAAAAAAAACAGGCAAGGGTTGGTCACAGGAAGAGCATTGTGCAGTAAAATGCTGGTTCATTTAATTCCCCTCCAACTCATGCTCACATGGAAAATCCTAATCATCAATATTCAATATCCACTTTTCCATGTTTGCAGGGGTCAGATGGAATTTGTTGTGGCAGATTTTCTACAGCTGGACGCTCTTCCTGTCACCAACCCGTATATGTTTTCAATTATTTTTATCAAGTGAAGAAACATATGTGTCTTTGAGCCAGGCATTTCATTTCACATTGCTCTAGTCCAGTGGTTCCGAAACTTTTTGGGGTTGTCTCCCCCCTCCCCGGACCGCATTCCTAGCAACCCCCTGCCTCCTACACTCACATTGCCTCCTACACTCACATTGACCACTTTCTGCAGCAAATTCAAAAACAACAGTATTTCCACAAACAAGATTAAGCCTAATTATTTAGTCGTTTTGGCCACTCCATCATCGCTCCCACACACACTTTTCTTCACCCCCCACTTTTCTTCAACCCCCCACCCCGGATCTTTCCACCACCCTCAGTACCACCCACTTTAGTCACCACTGTTCTAGTCTACCCAATGTAAAATAAAGACATGCACAGTGCTGCTGGAAGCCTCTCTCCCTGTCTGTCTGTCCCTCTCTCTCTCTCTCCAGCTGCCACACCCTCTTCCTACTGGGTCAAGGCTGCAAAGGTTCAGAGGGTGATTATACCTGCTCTCACAACAACAGATGCACTTAAAGCAAATAATTAATGGTACCATGGTGGATGATGTCAAGTAACACATAGTTGTGAGTGACAGCTGTGGTTATATATATATGTGTGTGTGTATATTTTTATGAATGTATGTATATTCATTGGTATGTATATTTATGTTATATGTATGTGTATACATTTGTATCATCATCATCATCATCATACGTCTCTTTGTTTATGAGTTTATATATTTGTATGTGTGTATATATGTATATTTATTTGTATATATGTGTATGCATATATTACATACTGTTGGACTGTTGTATATATATATATTTATAAGTATGTATATATATATATGTGTGTGTGTGTATTTATATGTATATTTATGCGTATGTATGGATGCATGTGTATTTATATGTATATATGTGTGCATGTTTATTTGTATATACATGTATTTATTTGCATATTAATGTATGCATATTTGTGTATGTATATATATATTTATGTATACATGTGTGTGTGTATTTATATATGTAACAGTGAGTGTATTACACTTTTAAGTGTTACCATGACACTAGCTCTCACAGCAGATTTACCATTCTTTAACCCTTTTTGCATTTAAACTGACCACATCTGACCTCTCACACCTACCCTACAATGTCATTGTAAAAATAAACAATCACATCATCAAAGTCTCAAAGCTACAAGATAATGCATGATTAATTCAAAACAATGTGAATAAATAAGCATCACATTTGACGGAATAATCTGAATGCTACAGGGTTAAGTATGAAGGCCCTCTAAAACATAGGTTCTCAAAGTGGGCGCTACCGCCCTCCCCAGTGGGCGTTGAGACGGTCCTGGTGGGCGCTGGGGAGGTAGGGGAGAAGTAGAGTAAAAAGAGGCATTATGTGTGTGTGAGGGGAGGGAGAGGCTGTTAGTTTCATTTTGCCCATGCAAATATGAATTAAGCCCAAAGCCTTCTCCTGTTATAACTAAAATCTTTAAAAAACACGCATGCCATTACACTGCTGACTTCACCAATATGCGGTGTAAATTTGTGCATTCTTTCATCGAGCAAGAATATGTAATGAGGGTTTCTCTTTTGGCAGTAGATTGGGGGATGCTATGAAGTTATAATATTATTATAGTATTGTATGCAAATTACATAATATTATATAAAATATCAAATGTTTCATAGAATATTTATTGATACATAAAATTACGGGTGGGGGCGTTGAGTTTATTATGTGGCCATGAGTGGGGCACTGAGATTATTATGTGGCTATTTGGGGCGTTAGCTGAAAAAGTTTGACAACCTCTACGATACGCCATTATAGATAGTTTGGTCAATGTTATCTAACCGCGTTGTTCAGGATGAAGGCATAGGAAGATATAAAGAGATGATAATACTTTGATAAGATACGGAATGAATATATAAGTATGTAATAACTCACAACAATAAAAAGAAAGAAATATTGTTTATAACATAATCGCATGGAAATTACGTAACAACCCTTTTTTTTGCAGGAGTGAAATTGCAGAAGGTTGATCGGAATCTTAACACGTTTCGTAGAACGTAGAAAGGGATCTATTTATGGAGGATTGTATGGAATTTGCCCATATTTCTTCACTAAGGAGCATATTCTACATTGTCCCTCTCTCATAATTTGCGTCCGAAGTTAATGAAGTACTTAATTTCAACGCCCTTATATCCAGTTTCTCCATCGAAATAACGTCATACGTTATATATTTTCACATTAAAAGATACCAACACTAGTGATGATATTTTGTCTTTCATTGCGGCACAAGCCCCGAAATATGTGTTAAGGTATTAATCGATATCATCGAAGCCGCAGTATTCGACAGGGTGCGAAACGATGATAAGCAGAATAGAATTCCACTCGATTCAAAGTTAAGCCATATGACCGAAGTATCTGTACCAAAAGGATTATCCTCGAAGGAAAATATAGCGTTAACGAAGAAAATATTCTTGTAATGTGGAGATGAAAACCGAAACTATTCAAAAAACTAAACAGCTACACTTCGAAGTTCGAAACTTTAAGAAATATAGAGAGAAACGTAATCAAAACCCCAGGAATTAGACACATACCAAACAGGTTGAAGAATAAATAATTTTCCTTGGCACTGCACACCTAGTACGTATATTGCGTTGAATATAATAGAATGCCACATCCAAAAATTGCCTTTGTTTGTATTCCATTCTTTGCGAGAAATAGAAATATCCTACCAAGTGACTGCTAAGCATATTTTTTTTAGACATTTTATTTTCTTAAAATTGAGAAAAATACAATTTGCTTATTCTTTAATTGGATATCACGTTCTTTTTTTTAATACATTTGAATTTTCTGTTTCATTATATTTTCGTACATTATCCGGTGTAAGAAAAAAATGAGACTTTCATCAATTATAATGCTACATATTCCTATATTTTTATATCAGTAATTCAGTGATTTTTATCTGATATAATTCCCATTGTTCTGGTCAGTCATCCAGCACAGTAACAATGTATTTAAGTTATTTTTCTGTCTCTCCTTACTTGATATAATTATAGCAAACATAACTGAAATTCCCCTTTCTTTACTGTAACTCACTTTATCTTAATATCCGAGATAGCTACATCTCCTTGCACTATCTCTCATAAATTCTGTTTCCCCGGTAGAATTAGATTTTCAGTAACTAATTCCTACGTGGGTTGTTGGGACATTATGGTTCGCGTCTGCTTCTCAAGACTAAACCGAACGGATAACAAATGCATTGAGCATTATGTTATTTACATTAGTGACATACGCATAAGAACATTGATTGCTATAGACATAATTCCGCATTCGTTAGATAAGTCTATTCGTTTAGTTTAAAGATTTATATAAAAACCATGAGTGTATCACCTAGAAATGTAGATTCCCTTTAGATTACAGAAAGCAGCGTTTACACGTGTGCCACAACGATCCTGTTTAACAAGAAATACTGAATTGCAGACATTTCGGTTTCTACGCTATCCGTTTCCTACTTGAACATCCTTCAGTATCACGTTTTCTTAAATGTATAGGCAATATCCTAAGCATATTGAATATGTTTTCAATTCACTATATTTCCGCTTCATACTTCTGAAACTGTAATTAACTATGGATTAAATGTATGATAATAGTTTACTATATTTTGTGATGGTATCGATTAAAACCCTTCATTTTGTCACAGTTAAACTTAGTTGGCTGGCCGGAGCGAGGCGCATCTTAAAGCTTATATTTCGGAATATCGCTTTTAATTTTTAAAAACGTTACTGCAGAAATCAATGAAAGCGTTAGGTATTTGTTGAAAAACATCTCAATATATTGATGTATATTAACATGCCTTATTTGTTTATTTACTTTTTTTTCAACGAATGAGTTTGTATTTTGTTTATTGTTAACTTTACTTGTACGGTAGATCATTAAACTACCGGTAGGTGCGCTAACGAAGTAATGCGTTGTTTTGTACCAATATTTGAAATAATATTTAGATGTATCTTTCTGGTGTCATATTTAATCTGAAATAGTGTTAATAAATATACGTATCAATATCTTATTTAAAATAATATACATAGTCTGATGACGTCAATTACTTAGTGCCTGGTTATGGATTGCCTTTGCGATATTACATGTAACGAGTTACTAGTATTTGAATACAGTGAACATGCTGCGTATCGACGTTGCTTAATAACAATACTTATTTTACTGGGGTGTACCAAAGACCCTTCAGACGATTTTGACTATCACAATACGAGCAGTATGCGACTAATTAAATTGCCACTCCGTATCTTGTTATGAACAATATTTCGATATAATGACCAGTAAATGACTCCACGCATGTAGAAATAAAATCGCCTTACAATGGGATTCTATTGAAGGCAAGATTTCAACTCTAAGATTGTTCCAGCGTTACTGCCAGCTCTGTCATTATGTTCCTCTATCTCTTTCTCTTTTCCTTTTCTTTGTTTTTTTTTCTCTGTAAGGATATATGAATGTATAAATAAAACTAAAAGTAACCCATCGCAATTTCTGCATCTGGTAGGGATTAGTTAATTGAGTGACATACGTATTCATTTATAGCATAATGTTTACCAACAATCTGTATATATATATTTCCATATAGATTTAAATACTGCTTTCTTCTATCATTGGCTTAATTTCGTAATAGATAATTATATTCATTTATTTTGCTATTCTTATTTAACGTTGGTTTAATTTGATAGACATGTTGTTCAATACTTCAAACGAGTAACAGTAGATTTCTATATATTTAACCACACTGGAAATACTGTAACAAGAACGTAAAGAGAAGAAACACAATTCGTTACTGTTATATTTTCGCCACCTAAGGAAAAAAAGCTGAATCTGTTTTAACGTGATAAATGAAACAAATTTTCAGAATTCAATCAATAAAGAGACTCCCTTGTGATAAAATAATTCAATAATAATTGATGGGCCCTCAGATCCAAACTCAAATGTCATTAGTGAGTTTACGTTATCTTAATCTTAAATTAAATTAATCAAGATATGTTATCCTTAGTAATGAAATTATTGTAGTAATGACTGAAGCAAAGTCTTCAACATCGGTTGATAGCGATGGCCTTTGAGGTATTTTACTGAACAGAAATGTCGAGATGTAATTCGAAGTGATAATTCGAAGCTTTAGCAAGCCAGCAAATGAAAATATCTTACTGGAAATATATTTTTAGGAATTTTGTTTAAGAAAGAATGCGTGATTTACATATATTCGACAAGAATACAAATTATGTCGTGGATGATTTGAATTTGAATCTAGTAACACGTCCTGTACACTCAAATGCAGAAACCCTTCCCTACAGTAGCTCGCTTGGAAAATAATTCCTCACAGACATATAAGAATGTCATTTCTTTGAAGGCTATAAATATGAAATTCGGTGCGTGTCGTTGAGGAAAAGTAGCGTAAAATGAATTACGTACCCTGCAATCCTATGTCATCAAATCCAACTAAGTTTCTTTTTACAAACATTATTCTTAAGTAGAAATTCTCTTCAAAGACAAATTACCACAGCAAAGTTCATCCAAAGTTTGTACACCAACGCATTAATTGCAAAACGTATACATAATTATATTTGAAGCTATATTTACACATATATACAGAGAGATTTAACAGATGAGGTCGAGAGAAACTCAATATAGAAAACACTTATTAGCGCTCAAACGATTTAAACTTACACTGCGAAATCCTTAATGCAGAACAAGGCAGCAAAATAAAAAATGGCTTTAAGAGGAATCCAAGTGAGCAGATATGGAGACAATACTGCATATAAACAGAAAACAAGTCCTTCGATTTGATATATATATATTT
>JAOPUL010001697.1:30692630-30702998 GCA_027564515.1 Octopus rubescens
AGGGGTTAAGTACGCAGAAATCATTTTAACAATGTCTCATATATTATCCCATCCTAATATTATGAATATTAATAATGCACTAATAATCATAATACACAAAAACTAAGGACAACAATTGAGTAATACTACAAAGTAACAAATCCATAGGATATTTATAGAAACAACACAAATTAGAGTAATAAGGTGAAAAATACATTACCTAATGATGACCTTCGTGGTTCTCACGGACAAATAATTGATAATAATTAAAACTTATATATGATAATATATGGAATACGCGCGTTTCATCCACTATTTATCCACCCTAAGTACCAACGTATTAATGTATAAAAATATATATAGATATAACCAAATGGTCTGCTAAAACATTTCTACTAGAGACAAGAACATTATTTATACTGAAAGTTAATATCTAATGCCACACAAACATTGTTATTCGCTAAGAAAAGACAATACTGCTATTTTAACCATAGGAAAGCGAAAATTCCAGCTGGGCATACAGTGTGTTCAACGCCCTCGTTTGTATATTTGCAAAGAGGTGTAAACGCCTGTTACGACACGCTTCAGAGACCAACATATTACGTGATATCGATTTTATTAGTTCAATCTTCAATGATGGATAATATTCACCGGTCATGGCAGTTGTCTCAACAAGTTTGCAATATATGAAATATCAGTGTACCACATCCACTTACTTTGAAATTAGCAAATAGTGTGCTATAAAGATATCTACGTTACTGGGGTTAAAATAGCAGTATTTTATTTTCTTAATGAATAGCCATGTTTGTGGGGCACTAGATATTAACTTTCGGTATAAATACTTTTCTCTTCTCTAGTAGAAATTTTAACCGACTAATTGCTAATTGAAAAGAGACGTAATCCCTACCGGTTGAGCTGACTTGGATCGGTCTATAGTTGCGTGGAATTACCATTCCTCAGCAATGCCATGCCCCTCGGACCAGATAAGGAGATGAGTCAGTCAATATCTACGTAGAATTTGCTGACTGAATCCTCAGCTGATATTCTTAAATATCACATAATATTTCCAAACTTAATAGAGCCTTTAAGCTTACAGATTGCAATACAGATAGCAAGAAGGAAGCTTAATTGTCACGAACTATGATTTAATGGCATCCGGAAAGCGCCACCGGTATTGCTGGAAATATGAGTCAAGGTAATCTAACCTGTTAAAGATACATTCTATTCTTATATTGCCAAGGGACTTAATTTAAATGGTATGTCACCATTTATAGTCGGGGACTACGCACGGGTGTACAGGCTATGTACAACTATGTACTTGCAGATATGGCTCTCCGGCTATGTACACAACTTACATCATGCAAAAAAACCCTTTCCATTCGGTGAATAAAAATAATAGGAAAACAAATTAACTGTCACAACTTCTCACAGAATCGAACATCAGTTTAAAATGACGATGCTGTACACATCCCTTCATCGTAAGAGAGTATAGTTTGATAACGATGTAACTATTATTTCTTTTAAGAAGTAAGACGACAACGTTAAAACTCATTCGTAGCACCGTCTCTTGAATGAATGTGTAGGTAGTAACCCTTAATCCCGTATTAGAATTATAAGCAAGAATAAAGTAAATTTGCTTCAATTATCAAAAGTTCAATAACTACTGGAAACTCGATCTGTTTTCGACAGCTCCAACCACACAAACTTAAACATGAACACACACATGTGTGTGTGTGTGTGTGTGTGTGTGTGTGTCTGTGTGTGTATGGTGTGTTTGTATATGTGTGCATGTGTGTGTGTTTGCTTGTGAGTATGTGTGTGTGTGTTTGTTCGTGTGTATCTGTGTATGTGCTAACCCATACAGGCTGTGTGATGTTGCAATCTCTTAAATATATCTTACATATTTATTTTGCTCGTATAGTACTGATACAGACATTTCCATACAGACTTCCAATGTGCAGCTTCAAATATTTGGAGAATATTAAAAAAAAATCTACATATCATATATCATAATTGTATTTACCGATGCTTCTTTTAAGTTCATATCTATATAACTGATGTATATATGAAGTGCTATTGTTTGCTGGCTATACATAAATGTTGAATGATAACCGCAATGATTAATAAATGAAAACGAATATAATATACATTTGTCATTAATTTCGACATTCCGGATGTATTTTATGACTAAAAAACAGTTGTTATTATATATCCGAATTATTTAGAAAATAGTATAAAGAGTTCAATTATCATATAGGAATTCCTATATTCTTAAATTATCTCAGTTGTTTGGATGTTATATAACTTGTTTTGGCACATACACTGATCGAAATATCTACAACAAACCTAATTGTGGATGCATGTGTTTCTCGGACTAAATATCTTGCTCTCGATATGTCGGATATTCTGTATTAACTACATATACTGAATGAAGATATGATACCAGCAATTCAATGTCTATATCGGGTGCAACCCATAAAGATGCGAATGTGATTGACTCCATGATGATTGATGATGTTTAATATTTACTCCAGCAAGTATTGCACAACCTCTGCGTCACGGGTATATACAGTGTCGATGGCTTAACTGATTCCCGTACTATAAACGGCCACACCATAGAAAATAATTATCTACCATACACTGACGATAATAAATTCCGGACCTACTAATTAAATTACACCATATGACAATCTATCATTTCCCCTAAATAAGGCGGGATGCGTAGACAGTATATATCAAGAGGTCTTATACACGAGCTATAATTAAGAACCTTGTAGCATGAATAAGTAGAAGTCTCCAACTGATTCATTTGATACGGAAAGAATCTACACAAACTCGGGTTAAATGACAAGTTAATCAAATCGCAGAATATCCCAAAACAGTGCAGCTGTTTTATATATATATATATATATATATATATATATAACGGCCATCCAACAAAATATCTGTAAAATATATGTATGTGTGTGTATGTATGTGTGTATATATATATGCATATGTGTGGGTATGCGGGTAGTTTTCCTATCTCGAGGAGGGCTCCTTTCCCATCAGTGAGCCTGGCTCCCTTGCTCTGCAGAGCCTGAGGTAATATAGACTTTGGTTTCGTGGTACTCGGTGCACCATTCCTAATAAGTCTAATTTGCCAAAACGTGCGGTGGCTGCTGCACAAGCCCTCTCCACTATAATCAAACTAAATGTGCAGATAGTTCAGCAAAAGCTGAACGCTCATATGTCGTTGAAGTCAAGTTTAACTTGACAGCATGAAAATACTGCTATTTTAACCCCAGGAAAGTGCCCTTTCCAGCTGATTTTTTGGTGCGTCCCACGCACCCGTGTGTTGCAAAGGTGAGTGAACTCCTGTCGCAACTCGGTTCAGAGAGCAGTATATTACGTAATTTTGATCTTATTTGGTGATCATCAGTAATGGATACTCGTCACCGGCTATGGCAGTCGTTCAGTTTCTTTGCAATATATGTTATTCCAGTGTAAAATCTACCAATGATTTTGCGATCAGCAAAAGGTATATTAAAAAGGTATATTTTCATTCTGTCGAGTTAAACTTGGCCTCAAAATTAATTTATATATATATATATGTATATATTTATGTATATACAGGGTGCCTCTAAATTACCATTAGAGTTTGAAAAATTCATTAAAATAATTAAGGTAACTCACCAGATTTTATTGGAAAATATTTACATACAAATAAACTTTTAGCAGAAACATCAGAACATTTCTGCCTGGGCTCTGTTGGCTGCACGCAATCTGCCAATTTTCCTTATCTTTTTTCCGAATCTTTCAAATTGTAAAGGTAAGTTATGCACCTCCTCTATATATGAGATTTATTTCATCTCAATCTTTTTAATAAAAGGATTTAGTTAGAGGAATCTCAAATGTTTTTATATGAAGGATATTAATAATATATTTCCACCTCTTAAGCAACAAGAGCGCAGCAAAGAATGAAACATAATCTAAGAGAACAAAGTAAATCATTAACTTTTGAAATGTGTAGAATTTGGCGCTAGTCATTGTTGAATCTCGGACTTTACGTCATATCCAGTTATTCCTTTTTGGACTTTACGGCGTTTCCTTAAAGAAATTACTCAAATAAATAAACCTCAAATTCACTCAATTTATCCGCGTTTACGTCGGTGGCAGCGAACATAATTTAGATCATAGAAATGTCAAGAAAACACCCAAAAGCCAGGACTAAAGTGAAAAATCAAATAGAATACTTGGGAACATTTGCAAAAACCATTTATTGAAACAGATATGTGCCAATGATTGTCTTTAATGATTTTCGTGTTACGTCCTTTTCGAAGTGAAGTCGCATGACTTGGAACCAATAACTGACATAAGTTGATGTATGACTGTATTTCATTTTCACATGTCAATTTCAGGGTAGTTTTAACAATTCAAAATTCTGGGATCGATAAAATAAACACGATGTTGATAAAATACAATGTGTAGTAAATACGCGTCCAGGTGCGATATAAACGACAATAGCGTAGACAAAAGGAAGTGCTCCAGTCTGACCACAGAATAATGGTTGTGACCAGTAAAAGAATAAACCGATAGTCGATTATTTATGTTACTCTAATTGTCTAATAACACTGAAGGAGCTCTTTGTTTTTGAAACATTATTTCCTATATCTGAGAGCAATGACATCACACGTGTATGATTAATGGCTGAATAGAAAACAAAAACTGTAATAAAATGTAATTTATAGCCGCCATTACATTCTCATTTGACGGTTCAATCATGTATTGTAACTCTGTCACAGAAAATAAAATTAGGAATTAAATAAATGAAAAGAAGTCTTAGCAAAAAGAGACAGAGGCAGGAATAATAGAGTTTCTCGTCGGAAGCAAAAACTAATAAACGTAAAAAAATATATATAAATGCAAATAGAAAACGAGACACTCTAATGTTGATGATGATGATGATGATGATGATGATGATGATGATGATGATGATGATATGAATAATAATAATAATAATAATAATAATAATAATAATAATAATAATAATAATTATAATAATAATAATAATAATTATAATAAATGGTTTGATGCAATATCATGCACTGATGCAATAATAGGCAGTGTCTCTCATGCCTTCTGATCTTAACTGATTGGAAGTGTTATCATGTACATGTTTTGAATTTGGGCTACAACAACTATTCTGCTCTATGCCACATATTCGCATGTCAGTTGCTTGACCTTAACCAGTTGAGCATGTCCCTTATGGGTTGACGATATATGCATTTCTGATCAAGAGTAGAAGTTGTGGGGGAGCATCATGGCCATCTGCTGAGGGGAGTTCTTTGGGGATTGAATAATTCACTTCTGGAAACGGGTGTTTTGTTCATCATCCTTATACAATCCTTATTCAAGGAGCTTTTGAGCAGGATGGGCTACTTGACCTGAAGGAAATTCCAACTGTGTCCACCTGCAAGGTCGTATGCTGTTTATCTTAATATGAGATCACCATGTTGCGCATATATTTTTGTGATGCAAGTGCCTGGTGGACCCTTATCAGACGGGTAGTGATGATGTGTAAATTGGGCTCCGTATATTTGTACTAGTGTCACTTTGATGGCACGCGGTGCTCTCTCACTCAATAATGATAATAATAATAATAATAATGAATTTTGGCTTATATTGGCGCAGATGTTTTCCTTTTGGCGATTACATATTGTATCTCTGCAACTAATAGATAACTTGAACCGAATGAAACAGGATCTAAATTTATTACTCTTCAAACTAAAAGTCACCGCGTCTAAATCGCGTTCACAAGCATTAGTATTAGTTGCAGTAGCAAGAGAACTAGTAAAGTTTGTAGTAGTATTATGGAGAAAAAACAGCAACAAAAAAATAAAACAAAGATACATGTGACAACGACGCCGACGATGATTATAATGATGTTTGTGTGATTTTGTTTTGTTTCGATGATATTGATAATGACGATGATGATGAGCAGGACGATGTTGATGATTATGATTGTGATGAAAATGATTAATGTTGATTTTTTTTATGTTTCATTAAATAAAAAATAAAATAAAAATCAGAATAGAAATTTATAACGCAACACAAATATTTTCGAAAAATTTTCTGACGTTGAAGTCTCAATGTATCGCATTATTTGTCTGTCATTTGTATGTCAGACTTTTTTCTTGATATCTTTCGATTCTACACAGAGGTTAGATTCAAATGCAAATATTAAAATATCGATTGATTATATTTCTTATCAATATCATGTTCTTCCAAGTGTCCTTCAATATATTGTTTCTCTGCACGACTTTCATTTGAATATTCTTTGACTTACTTCACTTTCATTCAGTGTGACTAGAAGATCAATATTTTTTGTCGGATTCAAATAATCAGACACCAAGCAGAAAAAACAACACAAACACACACACTAACACATACACACACACTAACACATACACACATATACAGACACCACCACACACATATACACACAGGCATTTTTTCTAAAATATGTAAAAAGATTTAAATATATAAGTGTTAGTTATTTGTCATTGATCTGTCATTGATATTTTGTTTTAAAATTTTGAAATATTCCATAGCTTTAGGGTAAAGTGTCCAATAGTGGAGAATCTTATAACATATGCTCGAGACAGATTCTTAACAGGTTTAGGATATGTTTATTCATTTTCCTCACATTGTTTCAATACTGGGCATTTAAATAAATCGTAACAAATTGACAGTCGATCGACTCTCATCAAATCGGACCGAGGACACAATGTTTTTTCCATTTGTCTTTTAATTGCTAATACTACCTATCGGTCTCATCACCTGGTAACAAAATAGTGGAAATATAAAGCAAAAGGGTTTTAAAACCCAAAACACTGACTGTTACTAAAAACTAATTCCACGTCGAGATTTTGATCTTCGTCTTTAAAGAGTGACAGAAGAATATTAAAGCGGAAGATAAAATGTTTCGCGATATTTATTGTGTTTAATTTCAGCAACGAAATCATGTTCGAGGCCAGCCGTGCATTTTAACCTTCCGGAGTCAAAACGAAGAAGTAGCTTTAATTGACTTCCCTCAATAATTGTTATTGTATCTGTGTTAACACATATTTACTAATCCTTGGTGTGAAATCATTACTGCGTGGTTAATTCCTAATACAATCAAACTATAGTTACCATCATATAATCATCATAAAAGTAGAATGTTGAGCGGCATACATTTAGAGCGTTGAAAAGCCAAAAAAGACTTGCAGCATTTCGTTGGTTCCTTTTACATTCTCTCTCACCTCTAGTAATAATCGACTTTATGACTTACAATTTCACCTATTTCTCTTTGATGTAAAAAGCTCTATTATCATATTGTTTTACACGACTAAAGTACAATCCACAATCAGTCATGATTCAGTTACAAAATCATTGTTAATGTTCACACTGTATGTGTTTGCATCTGATTTAACTATAACGCTATGCAATGATTCCACGAAAACTACTATATATTCTTGCACACGGCAACACTGCAAAATTGCATACAAGTCAACAGTCTACATGAATATTGAGGAATACATAAGGTCTAATAATAAACAACATACTACTACTACTACTACTACTACTACTACTACTACTACTACTACTACTACTACTACTACTACTACTACTACTACTACTTAGCACAAAAATACGTGTATACAATAAGAACAATAGCAGCAAAATTTGAACAATAATATACCCCCAAAAGGGAGTTCTACCCAGGGTCAACCAGGGAACACCACACATCCTGGTCATCCCGACCACCAAGGGAACCTTAGACAGGTACATATCTCTTCCTTAACACCTCCTGCTTACAAGCGTATGTTCAGAGTAGGCCCATTCACACGGACCATCCTCACCCCATTCACCCAACTTGAAAAGGCCGATGAGGGCTTGGCCGAAGAGGAAATGATCGATCTGTTTTCAGTCATTTCAACCTCCTCCACCACAATAGCTTTCTCGTCATTGCCACCAGACAATGGAAATCTGTGTGCTCTTCCCGACCAAAAGCAGTCGGCGAAGTGATTCTCATCTGATAACCGGATTATCGGCTGATAACCGGATCCGTCCTACACGCATCAACAGCTGTTCGACAAAGCTCCACAAGTTAGCAATGCCGGGATATTGGACGAGTGCTTACAGGACAGTTTCATCACCCTGCACACATCACGGACAGTTCCTTTTCATGTTTAGTTGTTGTTGTTAACTAGTTGTAATAATCAACATAGCTTCAGTGATAACAACAATATGCGCAATCATTTGTTTTGATAGCACTTGTAGACAAACCTCTCCCAAATTACGCTCCCAAGATTATTACAAGTGTAATCTTAATAACTTGGTTTAGCACCACTTCCAGTCCCATTGGTTGCCTTAGTAGCGCCTAACATAAAGTAACCAAACAGCTAGGCGCTCAGCCCTGATATTACGTTGTTTTGTCGATATCTACCTACATTCTTACGCTTTAATTGGAGGTTTCGAGAATTTTAAAGTTTGTAACCCTACATCCCGTAATATACTGAAATAAGAGATGTATATTATTTTTTATTTGAAATTAAGACGAATTGTGAGCAGTGGCCTTTGACAAAAGAAGCTAAGTAACTGATTGTAGCCAATTGAAATGATATATTTTATAATCGTAAGCAGTTTAGATATAAATGTTTCGTCATATGTACAACCTGATTAATCATTCTCTACAAGTTTAAGATTAATTGTTAGCAATAACTGAGGCATGAAGGTGTTAACGTTACATTATTTGTTTTACGTTGTTTTTAGTTACTTTTGGTTTTGCTTTCTACGTGTCTATATTCCAATTTATCCACTCTCCGTCTACACAAATATTTTCTTTTCTTTATTTCTCTTGTGAGGCTAAAATGACAGATACATTTACTTTCAGCTCTAATTTCCGTCCTGATTCCATCTGTCTTGTATCAACTACCAAAGTGAGATAAATTTATACTGTCGGCCAAAATGCTAGAAATGCAGCAAATTTAACTTATCAGATCATGTAAAATCAAAATTTGCTTTATGACACAGTTATTACACAGGCTACACTCAAGTGTAGCAGGATACTGACTCGATGCTGTTGCACATACACGCACACACGCACGCACACACACACACACACACACACACATACACACACAAACACGCACATATTTACATATAAACACAACCATACCAATATGATTATACACATACACGCACATTTACGCAGATGTAATTCTTTATCTCCATAGACACTTATACACCTGTAATCTTTTTTTCTTCTTTGTGCATAAATGTGTGTGTGTGTGTGTTCGCTTGTAAGTGAACATATGTATATATACGTATGTGTATACGCGTTTGTATATCTTACAAGAGTCTTAGATACACCCATTATGAAATTTGATGAGCTTGGCTTCCACTGGGCGGTGATAACGAGAAATGGTTCTACCAATGAGAAACCGTTAGTTTCCTTGTTCGCAACATCTACAAATTCTACGTGTCGGAGGTGAAGAACATACGCCAGTTACTGCACAGGTTAGCTTATTAATATTTATATAAACGCTATGACGTCAACGTGACGAAATTCTTTGCCTGTTTTGTTCGAAAACGATGGAAGACTAAAATCGAACACTTCCACCCTATCCCTATAACAGACACAACCCCGCTAAATAATGTTTCTGTATTTTACATTAGTCTTTATTTTTGTTTGTTAAGTCGAATAATTATATGGTTGTTTATAAGAATTGGTATTTGGCCTAAACAAGACAATGCCTGCCTATTGCGATTTTTGAGTATAATAATTGATTTTGCTTTATGTGTGTGTGTGTGTGTGTGTGAGTGTATGTATTGGTGTGTATGTGTGTGTGTGTCTGTGTGTATGTGTGTCTACGTATAGGATTATGTTAACTCGGTATGATTCTATAACCTTAAGTTGCTGAGTTCAGTATACAATCCTATCTTCGTAACTTAATTACGTGTTGGTTGTAGACATATTGATGTAGTCATAACACGAATATAGGTGTATATAATTGATGTATATGTATATAGATATATGTATAAGTGTGAGTATGTATGCGCGCGTGTGTGTAATCGTGTATATCAGTGTAATGGATTTATTGATTTATGTATGTGTATAGGCCTATATTTATGTATAGGTGCCTGTACATCTGCATACCGTTGTATTAGATAGTGAATACGTAGCCTTAAATAAAGTGTTACATGTGAAAGCATCTGTACCGGTGAGATGTTTCATATTAAGGATATATTTGATATATTTAAATAAGAGAACATCATTCCTTTAATACTCTCTCACACACACACACACACACACACACACACACACACACACACACACACACACACACACACACACACACA
>JAOPUL010001697.1:30773641-30787820 GCA_027564515.1 Octopus rubescens
ATAAAGAGAGAGAGAGAGGGAGAGAGAGAGAAAGAAAGAGAGAAATATACTAATAGTATAAACTTGGTATAGTTACTGATAGGTGAAGCTTAGAAGAATCGGAAACTTAAAATATGTCTATGAATTTTCTCCATATTCTATCTGGCCAAACTCAACGTTATGCTCAGACAGAAATCATTGCCATCTATTCTCTTCAAAGTTTTTATTGATATCGTTATTTCTGCTGTTGTTACCTGCTCAAGACCCCTATCTTCCTATGAAGCAGAAGTCTTCAACAAGTTTTCTCAAACGCTCTTGACTTTGCGCTGTTGGTTTTGAATTATCATCGAATGCTCCTCTAACTTTGCTTTTATCAAGAGGATTGTGTTGGCTCTACACAAGGCGAATCCTGTCTCTGGGGGGAAGAGGTGCTCCATTTTAGTCAGGTCTTTATCCTTTAACATGTCCAGCATTGGACGATCTACTTGTAGCTTGCGCTCTTTTGGCATAACTTCTAGCGTCATTCAGGCACAGAAGACAACACGGCCACGAGGACGGGAGCTCATGGCGAAGTTATTGTAGTTTTGATTAAGTTCTCCGAGTATGATTGAAAAGAAATTTGATAGCTGCTGTTTCTAATAGTTGACTCTCTTGTGAAGAGGTCCCCACTGATTATTTGAAACGGTTAATCTACAATCATTAAATGCTTCAATGGAAAATAATATGTTGCCCAATACAATTGTTTGATTGATATTTCTTCTAAGTTATCGACCTTTGTCCATCGGTCCTTCAACGATCTTCCGATTTTGTTGTCAAAATTTGGACGATTGAAATTCAATGATAACTGTAATTTCACAAAATTTGAATTATTCATGAACTAATATTAAAATTCGTTATTTTAAAAAAATGTTATTCATGAATACGTTTGATGTTCGTTGTAGATTACACCTACGAAACTAAATGAGAAAATGCTTAAACTGTATTAAATATCATAAACGAATCATTTGAACTTCAACACTCCCAACAACAATGTTTGGTAAATATATCAAATATTAGAAAAAAATATTTTTTTTTTGTATGTTATATTTGATCAATCTAAATAATCATATGTTTATGAATAACCTTTAAATTTAATATTTAGCCATACATAATCAATATCTCATTTAATTCTAATTCCTCCGAGAATTATACTATTTACTTTCTCTCTTGACTAGACATTAAGCTTACTGGCGCATTTGTGTCTATATTTCTCTGGTAATACCTTCATAATGTACTACTATGATCAATATTCAGGCCGAGAACAATTTTCCACTGAGGTATTGTTGTATTTCGTCAACCGTGGTTTCTTGTTATTTCGAACTTATGATTTACTATGAAGGTCTATAGCCTCCCAACACTTAGTTATTTACAAATTAATAATAGTTTCAAAGTTTGGCACACATTCAGTAATTTTAGGAGGAAGATGATAGTCGACATCGGTCACTGTAATTGACTGATATATTTTTTTACCGACCCAGAAAGAAAGAAATCAATGTTGACATCGCCGATATTCGAAAACAGAACTAAAAGAGAATGTTGTCCGGCTTCCTGACGATTCGTTCATATCGATACCTTAATTTATAAATCAATAATAGTATTTACAATGTTTCTAAGGCTGGTGATTAGGCAGAGAGCGACAGATAGATTTATATCCCTGAATATTTGAGAAAATGTTGCAAGAGAAATCAACAACAACAACAATAATAATAATCTTTTCCACTATAGGCACAAGGCCTGGAATTTGTTGTAAGGGGATAGTCGATTACATCGACATCAGTGCTCAACTGGTACTCCGAAAAGATGAAAGGCAAAGTCGACCTCGGCGAAATTTGAACTCAGGACGTAAAACGTCGGAAGAAATGCCGCAAATATTTTACCCGACGTGCTAATGATTCTGACAGCTCGACGACGTAATTGACAAATTGATAATAGTAAACATCGTATTAATTATATTCTATGTCCCGTATGTACGACCATTCTAAAGCGGGTGATTAATAAGATAGTAGCAGCTAAATTTATCTCCTTGAATATTAGAGAACAATATTATAAGATGATGCCATACCAAACGGTGACACTCATGACTTCTGATCTTAACCGATTCGCCGTGTCATCATGTATAAGTTTTATTTTGTTGTAAAAGATGGGTTATATCAATTATCCTGCACAATACCGCAGATTTGCTTGTCAGTTGCTTGATCTTAAGCAGTTGAGCATGTCTCTAGTGAGTGGCGATATGTGAATCTCTGATCATCAGCAGGAGTGGTGGGGAGAGCATTATAGCCATGTGCTGAGAAGGATTCTTTGGAGTTTGAATAATTCACCACTAGAAATATAGATGTTTCGTTCATTAGCCTTAAACAACCCTTATTAAGGATTTGAGTGAGAAGGGCAACTCGAGCTGAATAACATTATAACTGAAACCAACGTGCAAGGTCATGTGTTGTTTATCTTGATAAGACGTCATCATGTCGCGCAAATCTGGTTGTGAAACATGTGTCCTGTGTACTGTTATCAGAGAGGTAGTCATGATGGGTTTATTGGGCTTCGTGTATTTGTACCACAGCGTCACTTTGGTGGAATGCGCTACACTCTCACTCAATAATAATAATAATCCTTCCTTTCTATACTGGGCACGAAGGCCCGACATTTTGGGGGAGGGGAATAGTCGATTTTATCGACCCGAGTTCCTAACTGGTACTCACTTTATTGATCCCGGAAAGATGAAAGACAAAGTCGACCCCAGCAGCATTTGAACTCAAAATGTTCAGACGGAAGAAATGCCACTAAGCATTTCTCCCGGCGTGCTAACGATTCTCCCAGCTCGCCGCCTTGATATACAATGATAATAATAATCCTTTCTATAATGGGCACGACGGCCTGACTTTTGGGGTGGGTGTGTAGTCTATTTAATCGACTCCAGTACTCAACTGGTACTTATTTTATCGACCCCGAAAGGATGAAAGGCAAAGTCGAACCCGGCGGTATTTGAACTCAGAACGTAAAGTCGTAAGAAATTCCGCCACGCATTTTTCCTGGCGTGCTAACGATTCTGCCATCTCTAAATTTTGTTTTTAGATTTTGACATTTGTATGAGAACTAACACGTATTACTGCCCAAATCGCCGAATTGGCAGAATTTTTGGAACATTGAGTTAAAAATACTTGCCATTCCCTGTCAGCTATTTCCACTCTATATTTAAATTCTACCTAATTTAAAACTTGATTGCCATCCTTTAAAACTCGATAAATAAAATACGTCTTCCAGGGTGGTGAATTTATTTGCTTGCTAAAGTCTAGCACGAAATACGTTGAGTGATTTCATTCCGTTCTTTTCATTTCAGAGTTCAAATTCCACAACCTATCGACATCCACATTGTGTATTGAAAAGAAAACTGTTTTCAGAAACCTGCTCAGCGATGACAAATATATGATATCAAACAGTGCAGCGCATTAGTTTTATGTATCAAGATATCTTGATTTTGTCGACACAGAAATAGATCTTTCCACACGCGTGAGATAAACGCTAGGACAGAAATAATATTCATATATTACCTTTATCATATAATTATACATCTTATGCAGTTTAATGTGTTTAAGAATATATTAAAGAAAGGGATATTGATATTATGGCAACTCCACCTCTGTGTTATCAGTCTATTTCGCGGTCTTATACAGTCTAAGCTTTTTTTTTAGTCACATTTATATTAACTATACTTTGATGTTCTTCACAATGTTTATCTATATCACTACTGCTTTATCAGTGATTATGGATGCAAGATATTTGCTGAGGTGAGAAACGGACGAGACATGTCGTCAAAATGTTCTAGTATAATGAAGTCAAGTTTTGAAGGTTTTTTTCTTCACTTGCTTTTGCTACGATATTTAATATTCCATTCTATACTGGGCACAAAGGCCTGGAATTTTGTGGGAGGCGAGTAGTCGATGTCATAGACCCCAGTTCGTGACTGGTAATCACTTTATCGACCCTGGAAGGATGAAAGGCAAAGTCAACCCCGGCGGCATTTGAACTCAGAACGTAAAGTCGGAAAAATTGCCGCTAAGCATTTCTCCCGGCACGGTAGCGATTCTGCCAGCTCGCCGCCTTACTTTAGTCGATAATATCGACCACAGTACTTATGTCAATTAGACACTTATTTTATTAACGTCTGTTTCATCGGACCACTAAATTATATTTTGTGACTAAACATCGATTTTATACCGGTAAACATAAAGACGTATCCATGCATAGCATTAGATTTTGCATAGTCTCTGACTACCAGGTTCTATCCACAACATACTGGTTAACAGCAGAGGTAACTTGTTCAAGGTACTGCGCAGTAGAACTGAACTCGGAACCACCTGACTGTGAAGTGCGAAACTATTATTAAACACATGGTTATGCGTTCAGTTAAGTATATATTTACCACCCGGTTGTTAAGAACATCTAGAATATTGGTCATTGACGCAGCATAACAACAAAACCAGATATACGTATATGAACCGAATACAGTGTATTCGGATATGAACCGAATACAGTGTATCAGCTTGATTTAAGCTAGTGCACGATGCGATCCGTGGAAAACAATTTTCTATATGACTTAAGCGCGAATTGGTAGATTCATTAGAGCGTAGAATACAATATCTTGCAATATGTGTTCCGATTCCCTGGGCTCTAAGTTCAAAATCCCACTGAGATCAAAGTTGTCTTTCATCCTTTCAGTGTCGATTAGGTAAAGCACTAGTTCAGGGTGGTGGATGGTAGAATTGTAGAATGCTTTATGATATTGGTTCCGACTCTTTGCGTTCTTAGTTCTTGAGTCACAGACTTAATTCATTGTTCAGTTTAATATCACCACCTGGTCCTTGGATGCCTTTAGCGGATTTCACTTTGGTACAAATATTTGTAGAGGCTCCTAATTTGATGATATTATAGTCCCTTTTTTCTGACCAGTCTTGAGGACCTAAAAGCAATAAAGAGTTATAGACGCTGCCTTCCTTACTGACTAAGGGGGTAAAAGAAAGTAAATAGAAGGAAGTATATATCAAGTTTCATTTTCGCAGGAAATATTTTTCATAAAAATATAATCCGATGACAAACATAATTTGTAGAAACGTTAAGAACTTGAACTTAATGGCTTATCCCTCTAAGTTCTCGGTTCAAATGCCACCGGTGTCATCTATTGTCTTTCATTTTTCCTAGATGATCTCGATATCATATGCACAAGTAAATTTCTGGCAATACACGGTGGTTGATTCAATTGTCTCTTCTTTTGCGTTAAAAGACAAATCATTGTAATTGTAACTTAATAAGAAACCACTATCGAAGTTTTCATTTCACCGTTTAATTACCATTACCATTCCCCCCTCATATCTATCCTCTTTTCTATAAGTCTGTGACCCTCTACCCAAAGTAAATCAGTAAAATAAAATGAAAGCAGAAAGTGAGGTGAAGGTTCAATCCTCTTTTTAATCAATTATACAATCTAACACAACTTATGCACTTGCCCTAAAAAAAGAAAACTTTTTGTACGCTCATACGCACACAAAAATAAATGGTTATTTATTATCAAATCCTAATTTCGACATGAGAACCATAAATTAAGAGATAAGCACCTAGAAAACCGAATCTCTAAACGAATTTCATGTGGTAAATGGAACCAAATTTACTAATGACACTAACACGCTTTTGAAAATTGTATGAGTGCTACCCTTTCCTCTCCATGCCTGTGGCACTGGTTCTGCAGCTGTTTAAGTAATCTTTGACATTTCGTCTAGATTCCAGATATACCCTTTTTTATTAGTAGTAGTTAGTTCCCTCTTGGCTTGCTATCGAAGATTCTGTTCACCTCACCGCTCTCTGAATTCATCGTATTTAGCCCCTTCAGCGTTCCGTACTCCTCTTGTACATCATATCGTCTCACACTAGTGGGACTGATGCAGAAGTTAAATACCTTACTAATTTCAATTTTGTGCACCATTTAGTATCATCACCGACCCGTATTGTTAACAGACACACTCACACTACAAACACTTTTACATTCTTTGTCTAGCGAGCCATCATCTTATCTGTATCAATTGGGTCGACTGACCACCACCTAATCATAACAATGCACTACGTACACTCATACTGCATAACACATAGTATTTCAAATCAACCAACTGGTTGGAGCTACTGATATTTTATGCGGACTACCCATTGCAATTAAATGTGTTCACTGGCGACCCATTTGAGACAGCAACGCAAGTAACCATCATCCTTCGTAAGTATCCCCCCATCCGCCCTAAAATACATTCTCTTATTCATAATCCTGCACGTCTTTCCCTCACACGTTTTGTGATCCCGCATGTGTTTCTGTGTATATGTCTGTGCGGCAACTGTGTATACAAAATGCTTTTTACAACACCTGTCGGGAATTACCAATTTCTACCATCCTGAGCGCTTTTAACTCATTACAGACGAATGAAGAGTTGTCATTGTGCATTGTGAGGTCTACAAACGTTTCACGCATCCAGAATTGCAGCATGGATGTTCTAATCTATTGTTAAAATTTGCTTAATATTCTTACCCAACGCTTCTCAACTAAGATGGGTCAGTAAGCACTACTTCTAAGAAAGCTTCCAGATATACCACCACCTTTTTGTTGTCAATTATTTCATACTTACCACCCATCCCTCCAGTAAAATTTTATTTACAGGAATCAATACAGGTGTTGCTACGTGGCGGCTCGACTTTATACCATCTGTTACTGAATAACCCTCAAATCATACACTACTTTTTTACAATGAGGAAAATCACATTAGTTGATGTAATTTTGCATAATTATATACAAAGAAAAGCTACCACAGCTGGAATACCTTTGATTATAGATCTGTACGATCTGGACTGACCTGGGCTGAATAACAACTTCTCCAGCACTTTTTTTTGTTTCACTATACCAGTAACAACAATGCCAGGTTTTGAGTTGGAGATGCTCTAAATTATATAAAGTTTGGAGATACCATGATAAAAAATTACACCAGAAGGTCTCACAAAATTTGAAAACATATATGCCTTTTAATTATTGTAAGGTACCCTGGGATTATGAGACCTTAAGTTGTAAGTTGTTTAGCTTAGGCTTAAATCCGGCCATGGGTATCACTCTTACGTTTTTGCCTTCGGTGAACAACTTCATTCAGGCGATATGTATCGACAACATTCACGATTCAGTAACGTAAGGGGAACTTTGAGACACCGGTGTTTCAATATTATTATGTCTCTTCAGACAACGCAACCCTTGGGTCGTCTATCAATAGCCTCAATTTATATATCTAATCTTTTTGGATTGAAAGCTTCTTGTCAGACTGACTGCACTACTATTGCAAACATGTACGGACGGAGAGTACTGAAAGCTAAAGTTATGTCTTCCACGCGTTTACATCTGTATATTATCCGCTTACTACCACTTTTAACAATACATACTCCATCGCAGATGATAAACAGCCCTATATCCATTTGCTCACAGGACGTATCTTCATACAACCTAGATCCTACACATTTTAATAGAGACATGAACATGCAGTGTTTTCAACAATATAATGGCAATCACTATACATATCTAGGAAATAGTATTGCACTTTACCATCCTTCTTACAGTTTCTGACAGTCTGACACATATAATACAGCGTCGTCTATAAAATTAAACCCCAAAGTCTTGCATTTTGTCAGGGTCAGAATATACCTTAACACTGATCAGTTACCAACCGTCCACATAACTCTGTAAAATCTCACGCTACATATCTGAGACATCATAGAAGTTCACGCGACTTTGGGTATAGATCCATTGACCAATACGCTGCAATCCGTGGCTCAGAGATGCGCTGTTTTCGTCTACTCCTCAAGTAGTAATTGCATACATCCACAACCATCACCATCGATGCTCACGTGTCGTTTACCTCTCCCCTGCTATAGCCATATAGTCATCTCTGTTGCAACTCACCTCCTAGTCTCCCCATTAAACATTTGACAAAACATTCTTCTTTCCTACATATGTCGATGTCCAAATATTCCTGCAGAATATTTGCTGCATTGAGCGTACGATTTTAATGGTTTAGGAGAGCCTGAAAAGGCTAAGATCACAGCCCTTCATTTAATTAGCTAATAAATAATAGACCATTGGATGGTGTGTTTTACCGCTACATAATCCGTTTTTACATTGGTATCCAAACCAAGTTAAACTGGCAGATTTAATCTCTCTCTCCATGCTATAACTACAATAGGACTTTAAATGAATGTCTAAAGGTAACGAAATAAAAACAGGATGTACCTATCACACCATTTAAGCTTAGATTTACCATTTTATCTTCGAATTACATGAACTACGAAATTAAGATACCTTAATCATGGACACTACTCTACCTATAGTAAGATATACGGTAGTTCGTTAATCTATCAAGTAAACAAACTGCGAACCTTATAATCTTTGTACAATGTCTAAAAAAGTTTATATTTGCTCGTCAAATAATTAATTCTCTGATAATTAACATTCTCTGCAATTTTTCGGAAAAAAAAATATATATTAAAATTGCAGAGAGATTCTGCCCTAGCACTCCACTCATCAAATCTATTCAAATGAATATAAATGTATACGTTATTAACTTTTATCAAATATGGTTAATATTAAGTCATGAAAGTAGAACTCATATTTTGGCTATTTGACAAACAGTGTTTTAACCATCAACACAAAATTCTTGTTTACATACAATATGTTCAATATTCAGGAGATTGCAACAGCTTACATGCCTGCTAGGATGTGGTAATATTCTCACGAAGAGTAACATGTGTCTAGACACAAAATAATTGCTTTTAATATTGACCATCCATAAATGTCAAATGTATGATTCAATACCTCAGATGTATATCATTGCAGCTGTCGAATTGTTGTCATCTTTTTGTATGAAACCGGTTTCGTAACACATTTTCTTGCATATATTTATTGCAGACAACAAATATTTGACAACTAACCATAATCTTTCTTGCACTTAATTATTTTAAAAATTGTATAATTATCAGCGAAGGCCATTTTTAGAATACGCTATAAACAAAAAATAGGAAGTTACATTTTGTAAATTAACTTTTAGAAGCTGATTCCTCAACCTTTTTTCAGCTCCGAATGGACCTGCGCCGCCATTGCATTTGTGATCATCCTGAATATCGTAAAAACTCTCGACAATATATTCGTGATCTTATGGCCCAAATAAAAAAACAAATCGATATCAATAATCAATGCCAAATACTGCTTAGTATTTGATTTTTAACTCTCCATATATCATTTCTCTAATACTCGTATATTGACTCAAAATTGACTGTGACACATATATCCCATCTCTTATATATCTTCAGTTCAAAAATCTGACGCGAATGTTGGAAACAGAGGTTCAGGTGGTGAGTTTAAAACAAAGTTATGTTTATGACTATATAAGAATTTAATAAAACATAGTCCAGATTCTTGGAAAATACTCCTTTACACAGAATATTATGAAGGTTTCATTCAAAATGATTTTGAAACCGCTTTTATCGAAAAATTCGGACAACTTTTTATGAATGTAAGATATAATGATTTGGATTAAAAATTATTTATAATTCTGACAGGACTCGAACAAAACTTAAAATACTGATTATAAGAACAGATCACTCATTTTACATATTTCAGTTCACTCCAAATAAGATGCTATACTGAAAAGAATAAATATCTGAAGATTAGGAACAAGACTTGGAGTCATCACAAAATAATTCGTACTCCTGAATTGTGTTGAGAAAAAAAAAATCAATTTAGTGGAACCCCATCTTCTCTGAAGCGGTTGATTAAGTCCGAATCTATACGTAAGGGGAGAAAATAAAATGAAATATTTCAAACGGGAATAGAACGTGAATCTTTTACTTGCTCTGTTAAAGACGAACCAATTAGTTCACGACACATACATTTAATATCTTTTAAACTTTAGCACTGTGTTACAACATCAGTTAACCTATAAAAGTCAATTGTGTGTTGATACTTGGGTTAGTATCATAGACTACTGCCAATGCTTTTGTTCATTAATTGAAACCTGATCCGACTTCAATCCGACTTTCACTTCACTCGATTTCCTGCAGAAATTAAAACCTACGACTCATTCATTCTTCTTGATTCAATCAACGCATAGCTTAGCCGAGAAATTTCAATAGCAATATAATCTAGAATATTAACAGAGAATATAAAATGAAAAGAATAATTTCAGCGCAGTACTGGCCTCCGGAGATATTCTGGGCAGTAGGAGCAGATTAAGCGTTTTAGAGTTATCTCCCTTACTAATTTATTCTAGGAACCGCTGTTAGAAGAAATGAACACGCTACTACAAATTAACGAGACACTCGTTAGTTTTTCAGCGCTACTACAGTTTACAAAGACATGATGATGATGATGATGATGATGATGATGATGATGATGATGATGATGATGATGATGATGATGCCACCGCTGCTGCTGCTGTTACTGCTAATGTTGTTTTGCTGTTGCTATTAAGATATGATGGTCACGTCTTGAAGGCCTTTGATCATGGGTCTTCTCAGTCAAGGTTGGGTTAAGCTAAATAACAATAACAACAACCTCAACAAGAGCCAATGAAGCAGCTTCTACGTTTTCATTTAAGCTTCTGAGAAATAGCAACCAAATCTCCCTCAACTTACACGCTGCAGTATTTAAAACGTTTGAACAAGTTATATAATATATTTGTGGATGAGCAACATCTGGGAGAAGTGCGAGTTATGGAGATATATTAAATCATAGGTTTCCTTAGTAAGGGCTGACGTCGGTGTCAACAACAACAACAACAACAACAACAACAACAACTCATTTGCAACTTCTATGCAGTGACTGACAGAAAGACTAATTTCCTACACAAAAAGATATGCTCAACAGTTAATGATGACAACACAGTCGTGCATTGGAATAGGTTGCGTAATTGAGCTATAAATGTTGATGGAAATGAAGGCTACGCACCCCACCCCACCCCTTTCCAATCTCATCTACACGGACCTTCGCTTAACCTCTTGGTCTTAAAATCCATTTCGACCATTAACTGTACACTAATATTTGAACCCCTTCAAACACTATTCGACGCTTCATTGTGCAGCATAACCCGTATAATGAACCAAAGAGAAAGGCCTCTGCAGGATTGCTTGATGTGTTAGAAACAGCAGCCAAATCTTCCTCACGTCACAACCTTCCATCTCAAAAATATCAGAACGACGCACAGAATAATGTAGTGCAAGATAAACTAGGCCTGAAAAAATAGACAAGATAGTCATATGTGGATTGCTGATTATAGGTCACCCAATCAGGGATAACCTGGAGCTAAACAACCAAAAGTAACATTTTACTCACCGACTAACCAACACATCACTACGCAGCACTTCACTACACAATACTTCTCTTAACTACGTAACACATCTTCACAACACTATGCACCATCACTAGACTTGTATTAACCTCCATTTTCTTCTTTTCTCATTCTATTCCAACGGGTGTTTTTGTCTTCTTTCAGAGCAAAATGTCGAAGACTACCAGATGTGCTTCTTTCATCATATTTATCCGATCTCAAACACCAAGCATTTATATTTTACCAAAACCTTAATCCATAAAACTACAATATTCTGGCACAACCTTCTCTCCATATATAATCCTGAAGACATTCGATCAGAATATTAACAACACCAATCAAACATTTTCGGGTACATGATCATAGCACCAACGGTATTGGACACTGCCACACATTCTCGCTCTAAGTTACGATTTCTAAGTCTGTAAATTGTTGTGGAAGCGATTACGAGTATTGTGAGCTCTTAATATGCCGAGGTGGGGGAAAATGAGAGTCGTCGCTCGACCTCGACAGGATATGAATTCATAAACTTATGATTTCTAGCATTGTCACAAAGTCACTATTTTTGTCTTTTTTGTTAGTTTGGTCGATGCTGCAAGCCAGCCTTGTACCTCACAGCGTGGTGCCTCAGGCGTGGTACACAGGAGTATTTCAAAGTCTATGTAGATGCGCATTAGGTATGTTTTAGAGATATAATTTAGGTCTTTAGAAAGTCTATATTAAGACCTGAGTGTCTTGAAAAATGTACCCAGAATTTTTTTATCCACTGATATCACATATAAACGAAGTAAACAACAGTTTTCTATAATTTGTTTAATTTTCTATGCTATGTGAGCCAGTATTATTTTCATTTATTCAGCAGTGTATCACGGTGTCAAAAAGATTAAGAACCACTGTCCTAGAGGCTAAACCCCTCATTGTTACTATGTTTTTTCGACTTCTACTCAATAATTCACACCGTTCGCGCCTAGTTCAGAGTGCAATATGTCGGTAGGCTGAACTCCCTATAAAGACCAAAGTTTGCATCGCTCTATTCATGCATCAGACTTTCGCAACGACGTCTGACATGTTTGACGCCACAACCAGCTTGAGACGTTGGGCTCTGTTTGTCAACTACAAATCACTCAATCAACGGAGTCCCTTTAAAAGACGAAGTGTGCCAATTAGATAATCAGTATTGGTGAGGCATCAACACAGAAGATAAAGTGACGTAACTAAATTCGACAAGACCTTTTCTCTGGCTCTCTAGTAACTATATAGATACATGGCCTTGTCAGACTAAGCAATTACAAGACCCAATAAAGGGCTCTTCGCGTGGTCACTTAGACTAGATAAAAATAGCAGTCAAGTTTCCCTCAAATTACCCCCTAATTTACTCATTTCAAGATGGTGTGTCCTAAGAAAAGAGACAAGTGATCACAGGTTCCCTGCACACAGAAAAAAAAAGAAGGGATATTCATAGTCGGAATGCTATTGATTGCAAGCCTGCCCGATTAGGTCTTATCTATCACTAAAGAACAAGAACAAGAACAAGAACAAGAACAAGAACAATTAAAGAATTTCAAAAAAAAACATCCAGTTTTGAAAAGATTATGCAGCAATAACATGGGACTGCATACATAGCTATTTCACTTATCTTTAGTCAGAATATATACAAATGCTGAGAACGGATATTTTGACTACTACTAGTAGTAGTAGTAGTAGTAGTAGTAGTAGTAGTAGTAGTAGTAGTAGTAGTAGTCTGTATGCGTGTATTTATTGCTTTCAATCATTTGACGGTGGCCATGTTTGGGCCCTTCCTTCATGGAGATTTACTCGATCATATCCACTCATGTCAACTTATGGATCCCTCTTTATCAAATGATTAAGTTATCTTTTCACATAAAGGAACGCAACACAAAGTAAACAGAGACACAGCTATAATAATTTTGGTTTTACTGGTATTCTGGAGTTACGTCCCTTGCCCATTTTGCAAGGAATTTTCATTTACGCTAATTACTTTACTTTTCATTACAAGTATAATTTCAATTGATTAAACGTAGTTAATTATGCATCATATATGTCAACTTATATGCGTGTGCGTGTATGTACATATATGTGTGCGTTTATGCGTGTATGCATATATATGTGAGTATGCGCGTGCAGTTACGGTGTGTCAGTTTTTATTAGCTACGAGGGGTAATTACGGACACTTAATTATCATTATATTACTCACTTCAAACCAATTAAAAGTTGTTTTTTTTATTTCTATGTAAATATACATCCTTACACGCGTGTATATATGTGCTCATGAATGTATGTATCTATGTATGCTTGACAGCCTGCTGCAAGCTGTCCTCCTTTCCGTCTACCACGTTTCACGTAATGTTATAAAAATAAACAAAATACAACATTTTTCATATAAATACCAGGTCGATAGCTTCATACGTTGACAAAAGAAATATTGAATATTAATACATCAATGAAATTTTTCATTGATACAAAGCGATATGTCAGAATACACATACACAAAGAAATAGCAGAAACATACTGTTGCATTTATGTATTTATTTAGTTAGTTATTTTGGAGAGGCAACGAACTCTTAGTATTTCGTTCATTATTTAACTTTCAGTAAAATCAACATATGTGGTACAACAGCAGAATATTACCCGCCAAAAACAAGTACTAAAAAAACAACACATGCGGTGCTTATGTCATCTATCTATCTATCTATCTATCTATCTATCTATCTATCTATCTATCTATCTATCTATCTATCTATCTATCT
>JAOPUL010001697.1:31192389-31205236 GCA_027564515.1 Octopus rubescens
GTATGTATGTATGTATGTATGTATGTATGTATGTATGTATGTATGTATGTATGTATGTATGTATGTTTGTATGTATGCATTTATTTGTGTAATGTTCAGCAAAATAGAGGCCGATAAATTAAGTACTGGAGTAGATTTGAACGACTAAAATCCTTGAAAGCGCCGCATCAGCATGATCGTAGACCATTGAATGAAACCAGAAATGAAAAACCGATATAAGAATATCGGTTACTTCGTATCAGATCTATGAAAATTGTTTCAATGTTAGACGCGTATATACCTTGGGGCCGGTATCTAAGTTGAAATACAATCAATATTTCAAGTGGACACTTTCTTTCATGCAACCTTGTTATAGATGCATAATGTCTATGAAATATTTTTAGAGCTCGTGAAGTGTAGCATTTCTCCAAAGTTTCAATGTTAATGTTTTATAATATGGATGATGTAGCGCTGTATACCATTCCTGTGCATTGTTGTTATCGAATGCGATTAGGCTTTCATTCTTTTGTTGATGGATATTTGCGGATCTACGCTTTAAATAGATATTCCTTGTTGTAATTCCTTAGGTTACAGATATACTTTTGATGATCGAAGTATAAAATGTAGAAACAAGTTAGTATGTAATTTGATAACTTTTCTCAGAAAAAAACATAGTGCCCGTTACTAAATACCAGAAGGAATAATTTGAACAAGGACAACTCCACCCAATAAATAACTTACACAAGCAACCTACTTCTTTGTTTGAAATAGCAAAAGATATGCTTAAAGTCTCAATTAATTATATCTTTAAATAAATGTATGATTTATTTCACGAACTAGACACGGATGTAACTAGCCTCATTCAACTGAAATAATGTCGATTCAGGCGCGAAATAAAACTGTGTATTTACCTCTCTGAAACATTGACCCCCCCCCATTATTCCGAAATTATGAACTCAAATCTGACTTTATTAAACTTAGATATTAATGGAATTTCAACTTCATTGAAATAAAAGTTCCCCTGTTTCGTCGAAGTGTCTCTTATTTGTAGACATTGGGATGATACGAGATCAAAAATTGGAAAATTACTACAAAGTGTGTGTTGTAATTCTCAACAAATCTATTGCTTTTACTCCATCACATAATAAACATTCATGTTTATAAAATAGTTTTGCAACGAAGGAATAATATGTTCGTGTTTTCGTGATTTTCCTTTTTCCATGTTTGCAGCCCCAAAAACAACAAAAAAACAAATTACCACAATAATCTGAATTTCTGCCAAACATGAATTGAATAGCCCTATATATGCGTGTATCACACGATGTAAGCAGGTCAGTTAAGAACAACTTGTTCTGTAGTAAATTATATGCAAGGTCTACAATTGTAGACATTGAGATAAAATAGGTTAAATCTAATGCGACTGTCTTCATTAAGCATATGACTGGGATACTTTTGAAAATAAAGAAGTTCTCTACATGAATATGTGAAGTGAAATAATGATAACGTTCATAAGTTAAAAGGAGTAAGCAAAATTGAAATTAGATGGTTACGTTGCTTGTATACAAACTTTCCACCATTTGCTGCACTGCAATCACAAGAAATCACGGAATTGACATGTAATTTATCTCTTGATAGCAATAATATCACAACCGTAGATAAACACACAACAATACCTCAATAATGTTTCTTACGACAGCAATGTGGCTCATCACTACAAATAAAGAAAGTATTAACACCCCCTCAACGATACATTTTTCTTTCAGCTTGGCCAATTGTTCTATTAACACTTATCTTTACCCATTGATGTGGACAACGACAATGGAATAAAACTAATTATTCATAACAACTCATGCTATCCACTGAGAAAGCGTTAAAACAAGATCAAGTGCTGGATGTTTACAAAAAACGAGACCTTAGACAAACATATGTATTATAATTCCATTATGATCGACTCCATTACCCATCTGTTGGAATATTTAATCCACTTCAGATGGATGAATGGCACAATTGACCACGATGTGATTTAGAATCAAATGTAAAGGGCCGCATCGGAATACAACAGGCATTTTGTTCGACGCTCTGACAATTCAGTCACACCTACAAACCATACGAAATAAACTTATTTCTGCCTAGGCACACAGACCCCCTATTTCTCCTTGTGCTGGAAATGGGAAGGTTAGTAATACTATCAAACCTTTAGAATCTCGTATGACAATTGGAGCCTACCTTTTACCGTTCACTGTATCCACGAAGAAGATGATATAATGGTTTAATCGGTTTAATCAGTACTTCGTTCCATAAGTACACGTCTGCCAGGCAGCACCAAATGGCATTATCACGTAAATATCTTAATGATTCGCAGAGGTTACGTATGAACTAATATTTCAACTCTTAGTTGAGTCGTATCAATATATATTGTCACTGAATCCAACTTACCCTTGTATTTTATGTCTTAAAACACAAGGCTATAGAAAGGAAAAACCTGAGTGATTGACTTGTACTCAAGATATGCAACCTTAGTCTTTGTTAGTGTAAACATTGTGTTAGAGTATTGCTACTCTCACATTTACAGTCGGAATTTTGTTTTTCCACATAGTTAAAATTAATGTAGGTATTTAAACGGTTATATATTTTCCAATTACGTTAAAGGAAATGTGGATTTTTCATTCTTATATAAGAATGAACTTATATAAAGAACTTATATAAAGAATACAGTCGCTTCTTCTATGACAAAAAAATATATATGTAAATACTCATTTTATTTATGAATAATCCGGCCGAAAATACAGACTGGGATATATTGAAGTATTGTATAACGGATATTGTAGAAGGCATTAAAACTGTTGGGGGGAACTAAACATTCGAATGTTGCTATGTAATCAATGGAAAGCACAGAATAACATATAACATGCACTTCTTTTATCATTTATCATCTATGCAAGTATGAAAGACAATCATAACCACTGAGAGGATTTTTATCTGAAACATGCAAGAGAACAAGTTTCTAATCAAGATATACAACTATTTCCGATTGACGAGGATAACATACAATATTATTGAAACGAAAGAGAGAGAGAGAGAGAGAGAGAGAGAGAAGGGGGGGAGAAGAAAAGGAAGATAGGTAAAGCCAATGAAAGAGTTTTGACATTTTCAATGTACATACGTAACAAGAAATAATGACCAGATTTATTATGAATGAACTATCAGGAAATTGGTTTCTAGAAGCTCCCAGTTGTGTTCTATTGTAATATTCAATACATATTCAGTTTGGGCTATTATAACCAAATATGCATGCATTATTCAAATATCAGTAGTTGTACTTTTACAGGAGTAGCTTATGCTGCTTCTTACAACATTCTTAGCATGCCAATTATTCTATTTGGTAAATATTTTCACCGCTGAAACATAAAAGGATATCTGCCCTCTTTGTAAGGCCACAATATGACAGTTAAATCACAAACATTAATAAAAAAGAACTAAACAACTTAGTGTATTGGCTTATTCTGAATATCTCCTGGAAAAACTATCCTAACAAACGGAGACTCTTTAGAAATCTTATTTAAAAAACTAATGTCGTAAGGGCAAGATATATGAAATTTTCAGAAGACCGCTACAGGACTAAACAAGAACTTATTGTCAATACTATCCAAAGACTTTTAGCATGAATATACATGTGTCAGCCATCAAACAAACAAGCAAATTAGTCAGTTCTGATTATGAAAAAGTATAAAGGATTTTAACAATTAAGACATTATATGAAAATTAAAAAAACAGAAACTGTCCATCTAACGTGGGGTTCACACCGTCTCTAAAGGCGGGGACCTTTGAACTAATAAACTGACTAGCATGTTCACCCTACTGTGAATATATGACAGAAAGTATAAGACAACATGCAATGAGAGGGAAGGAGAAAGAAGCAGGTAGACGGATGAGAAATTAAGAGAAAGAAGTAGATAGCAGGAGAGGTAAGACAAAGCAGAAGTAAATGAAAAAGAGGGAGATGGAAATGCCTTTTGCTTACAGGCAATTCTATTGAACAAGAAGCAGATACAGATTCGCTCAACTTGCTGAACATAGCAGCCAAATTATACAAAACCATCACACTGTTACATGAAGGCTATACTAAACTATATTGTTCTTGATATGCAAGTGACACAAATGACACAAGTAGAAAGCCTTTTATTACAGGTTTCCGACTACAACCGATCTAAGCTTACACAGCACCATGTAACTTTACTTGGAGCCAACGAAAGGAGGTTTGCTTGGTGAAGCAGCAAAATAGCCCTGAAATTACACCCACCTGTCATAAATGTGGGGCCCTTGTATTTTGCTTTGGAACCCTGTTGATTGAATTGACAATATTAATTGTATTTATGTTATTGACACCTGGATATTAAACTATAATGCCGATAACAATGCGAATTAAAATTAGAATGTAAGAGAAAATAACCGATAATCGCTCGATAATGCGACTTTAGTTTTAACAGACACACTGTCACAACTTTTCAATAAAGTGTTGAAATAATCCCAAGTACTAAAATAATACTTATTTTTCATCCTTTTGAGACCGATATAAAAAAGTCGACCTCCATGGATTTTGGACTCACAAATTAAAGAGCTAATAATTACTGAAAAAATATTCCTTACATAAGTAGAAATGCAAATATTTCGGAGAGGCTGTGCAGTAGATTAGATTGTCTAAACATAATTCGGAGAGGCTGTGCTGTAGATTAGATTGTCAACACATATTTCGGTGAGGCTGTGCAGGATATTAGGTTGACTACACTTAATTCGGAGAGCCTGTACAGTAGATTAGATTGTCTACACTTATTTGGGAGTGGCTGAGCATGAGATTACATCGTCTACACTTATTCTGTAGATAACTGTGCAGTAGATTAGATTGTCTACACATATTTTGTAGATGCTGTGCAGTAGATTAGATTGTCTACACTTATTTCGGAGAGGTTGAGCAGTAGATTAGATTGTCTAAACTTATTTCGGAGAGGCTGTGCAGTAGATTAGATTGTCTACACTTATTTTGGAGAAGCTGAGCATGAGATTAGATTGACTACACTTATTTCGGAGAGGTTGAGCAGTAGATAAGATTGTCTACACTTATTTCGGAGATGCTGTTCAGTAGGTTAGATTATCTACACTTATGTTACTGTTTCTGATTCTTTCGAACTTTGAATGACAAACGAATTGGACATAAGTGGAATTCTAACTCATAGCGTAGAGGAAATTAAATAAATCCCTGAAGTACTCTAATACGTTGCTCAACCGATTTTACCAATCCCCGAGCATTAATAATAACAAAACTAGCTTCTAAATTTTGTTGGAGGGCTTATATTATGGAGCACAATCCCACCTCTAAAATCTGAGGGTGAAAGAGATAGATAGATAGATAGATAGATAGATAGAGAGAGAGAGAGAGAGAGAGAGAGAGTATACAATATTTGATAACATCTATTCCTGTACTCAAACTACAATAAAGTTACCTAAGAAAGAGAAAACGATAAACTGTATCGTAATGGGATACGAACTCAAACATACGCTTCAAAAGCAATTTATATTGCAGTTTTCACTATATTATAAGATACAGGTTTAAAATTATCATTTTACTTGTTTGGGTGGTGAGCTGGCAGAATTTTTACCGCGCCTGAAAAAATGCTTTGCTGAATTTCGTCAGTCTTTACGTTCTAACTTCACATTGCTTTTCCATCTTTCGGGCTCGATAAAATATGTACCAGTTGAGTACTGGGGTCGATGCAATCCCTCGAAATTGCTAGCTTTGTACCATCATTTGAAATCAATATTAAATATCTATCACTGATATACTTGTGTAAATATTCTAATGAAAGTTAGAATGTATACGGAGGCCATATCGCATGGATTTTCGACCAGGGTTTGATACACTGTAAATTTGTTTTGTTGTTGTTATTATTTAATCCCGGCTCAAGGCGGCGAGCTGGCAGAATCGTTACCGCGCCGAGAGAAATGCTTAGCGGCAACTTTTCCGACTTGACGTTCTGAATTAAAATGCCGCCGGTGACGACTTTGCCTTTCATCCTTCCGGGATCGATAAAGTGAGTACCAGTTACGAACTAGGGTCGATAACATCGACTACTCCCCCCCCCATAAAAAAATTCAGGCTTTCGTGCCCAGTATAGAAAGGATTATTTAATCCCAGCTATCATCTCGTCTTTATATATTTTTTTTAAATTAGTGTTTTTTAGGATTGTATTATCTAACGGATCATTCTTCAAAACTGTGGAGTAATGATTTGTTTATTATTTCTTTTATATCGTGCAACCTGGTTTAGACTCTCTCGTTAGCTCAACCAATGAAAGTACTGCTGGTTTGGGCAGGATTCCAAATGAGGATAAAATATTTTGGCCAGCTTTATCGATTCTGCTAGAAGAATTAATATTGGTGCCTTGCTTCATCATTTGTTTTTTCCTCAAATAAAATTTTATCTGGAAAAATGTCAACTGAACTGGTCGATTATTGATACCTTAATCTGAATACCTTAATCAGCCTACTATATTTCATCGCAATTCCCCACACTATCATTTGATCAAATGTCATATTGTATCAAACGATATTCAACTTAATAATGACTGCATAATTTATTGTTAAATAATTCTACTCTAAGTACACATATATTTATGTAGTAATTTTCCCATCACTACTTCGTTAAGTAAATTGTTGATGTTTCACTGAGCAAATCATAATAAGATCAAAATATATCCGGCCTTGTCTCCTGTGGTTGCCGGAATTATTAAAATTCTAGTTAATGACTGTACTGAGTTCAAAATTATTTCCAATTAGTTTTTCGATGTTCCCTGTATTCGAAATGTTAGCATTAACTTTGTGTTTCATGTAGATAATGCTTTTGAATAATTTCAAATATTGCCTATGATTTATTCTTATCTCTCATATCTTATTGATACATTAATTATACTCATTATGTGTTACTACATAATAAGGATTCCTCACCACACTTGAGCATCGAGCACTAGAGACGTTACCGTGTAACTCGAATTGTTAGGAATACAGTAAAATCTACCTCAAATGACTCCTAACGTCTTCAAAAAAGACACATCGGATAATGTTGTCCTAAATAAATGTGACAGCGAAGATGATGTCTATAGTTAGTTATTGATCCTATATCTGCTGCTCGGTCAAGGAAGACAAGGAAATAAACAACAACAGCAGCTACAAGAACATTAACAGCAGTAAAATAATGCAAATTTACAAATAATCATTATTCTTCTTCTTCTAAACAGAAAAGTGATCTTGCTAAGTTGCGATCACCTTACAATTGTTTATGACCTTGTTTAATCACTAAATCTGTCCCGAACAATATGAATTGCATTTTACTTGTGACCGTCTTATTTTGTTATTTATTTAGTGTAGGATTATGTGTCAAGCCCTTTGTAAAGGACATCGATATATAAAGCAAATTATCTCTCACCGGTACACACCTTGTGTTTAAAATGAGACCTATATATTTTGATACCCAAGTCTATTAAATTGATGCAGATCTCCTATTTGTTATGTGGAAAGTTAGATATGACATTGTAATGTTATTTCCTATCGATCATCAACACGGTAATTTTGCCGTTTCATACAAAACAACCCAATGATGATAGCAGACACTAACTCTTTAACCACGGGCATGAAACACATAAATAATTCAGTTCAATTTAAACTTCGGGATCGTCGGGATTGGTTATGTTAGTCGTCGTGATTTCATTTACATTCATTTCCTCCTTTTACTGCAATCTTTCTTTTACCTCTTTATATGAATAAATTCCATTTTATTCACGATTGAACAAATCCGTATAAACCAAAGTTTATTTCCCTGCCCTTATCCATTTTCGAAATTAATTTAGATTGTTATAATGTTAATACTAAAAATAATATTATACATTCTGGTCAGATATAATTCCATTTAAAGTTTCTTTGTTAGACATGTAAACATATAACTAAAACATCACATCAAGATTTTGACAGTTTACAATCAATCCTCAACCCCTAGTATCTATGCTGATAATTTCTTCATAGTAGCAATGTTATATATCGTGAAAGAAATGGACTGGTGAATAAGTAGATTCACATATTAGATAAGCATTTGTACTGTTGTGAGGAAAATAGAAATCAATCGCTGCGAAAATTAGACAATTACAAAAGGCGTCCACATTTGACATGATTAGTCAAATATTAGCCGAAGTGATTTTATACATTTTATAACATCCAACTTTCATATTGCTTACATATCAATTAAAAGCATGTTCCTCAAATTCTACAAAAATACAGAAATAAAGTTCTCTGCAAATGATTTTATTCCTTGAACTTTGGAAGGAAAATAGAATGTCAGGTTTTGAAGTAATAAATTAAATAAACGGAGAAAGTATATGGAAAAATATTTGAATATATGCAGCAGCTAATTTTAGTTTCGATACAAGTTGAAGTAGATTTGTAGTGTGTACAATGAAGAGAGCATAAAATGAGATATATTCTTACAACATTGGTAACTATTGATAGAATTAACGTAGGGTTAAGATTAATGTTCTATCAGGATGTCCGGAAAGTTCTTAGCGTTCTTTAAGCGCAATAAAGGACACACATTTTAAACATACTCTCATCTTTATTCATTAAAGTAATTTCCTTTGTTTTCTATGACCTTAGTTCACCTTGCAGGCAAGGCCATCGGCATAACACTTGGATGCTTTTGAGGAATAGAAGTCATCTAAGTGGGTTTTGACACAATCTAAATCATTAAATGATTCTCGTTTTAGATAGTTCTGCAGAGATAAAAAAACAAATGATAGTCAGATGGTATAAGGTCAGGGGAGTATGGTGGATGGGGCAAGAGATACCAACCAAGTTCATGAACTTTGTTGTGTGGATAACCAAAAACACATGTTGTCGGGCATTTTCCTAGCGGAACACAACCAATTTCCTGTCGGAGAGTGCTGGCCTTAATTCCTTGATCTTTTGATTCAAATTTCGTAGCTGACAGCAGTACACATCAGAATTAATTGTCTGATTTTGTAGGAATAGCTCATAGTAAATAATGGTGTTGAAATCCCACCAGACACAAATCATGACTTTTCTTTAATGAATATTCTGCTTTAGAAGCTGTTTAGGAGGCTCCTCATGCAAGCTCACTATATTATCGTAAACAATCCAGTTTTCATCTCCAGTTACCAATTGTTTCAGGAAAGGCTTATTATCAATGTTTTTGAGAAGCTTGTAGCTAGAATACCTGTCCATGCAGTTTTGCTTTGACAGTTTGTGAGGCACCCAAACATCATATCAAGAAACATATCCATGTTTCACTAAATGTTCGTGAAGGGTACTTTTGGAAAGTTCTAACTTCTCTGCAAGCTCTCTAATCGTAATATTCGAGTTTTCCTCAATGGTTACCTTCAAAAAGGTTGTCGATCTTCCACAGCAGCGACTGTCATCTTCCAAGCTGTACTCATCAGGTCTAAAATTTGCAAACCATCTTTGAACAGTTGATTTACCTACAACATTATCACCATAAACTCCACACAAGCTTTTACACCTTTCCGCAGCATTTTCACCTTTTTTGAAGATGAAAATTATTACGTGGCGAATATGCAACTTTGGTTATTCCTTTCAAATGGCAATTGGGGGCTGAAGGGAGTAAAATATATGCTGATTTTGAATGTGTGACTTAGCAAATAGGCTTCAATACTGCAAGAAATTCATAAATATGAGTAATACTAAGGTTAAGATTGTTACATGAAGCGCTTAAAAACACAAATCCTGAAATCGCTCAGAACTTTCCGGACAACCTGATACCTCTGCCTTATTGTTTCAAGGAATGTCAGAATGCCATTTCGAAACTGTCATTACTGTTTCTTCATAAGGAAAACGAATCTCAACATTAAGTCAGCAAGCGAGTTTTATTATCATTCTATCTTTGCTTTATACAATGATATTAATTGGAAGAATATTTATTAAGAAGTAAGTACTTAACGTGATTTATTGATACTGAGATGGAATATGTTTGTAATACATTATATTGACATATTGAATAAAATCAGTACATGGAAGTGTGACGGTGTAATGCAGAGCTTTAGTGTTATCGGTTAGGGTGAATATTGGGTAAAATGAATTTCTTGATTAAATACCTCATATTCGATATAGTACAAGGGTGACTAAATGTAGAATTCAATCAAAATTATATGTCCGAATGAAAAAGGAAATCCATCAAACAGTGAACGAACAAAGAAACCAGAACAAACATGTAAAGTTATAATGTTTATATGAAATGTTGTCTTGAACAGGTTTCGCTAGTTCAAGAAAAGCATTTAAATTTGTGTTTTCTATTGAATACATGTTAGGCATCTCAAGTATGATTAATTAATATTGAGTTCAGTTTTGTGTGAATCGTGGTATGTTATATAGAGTGTCTTCTAGTCATGAGATATCATTCATAATAACTGTTTATACCTAGTCTCATGACATGAAATTATTGAGAAAAAGATCTCCCACAGAAGAAAAGTTTAGCCCATCGCTGGCAAATTTCACAGAAAACCTAAGTATCTCCCAACTGCAATGTAAACATATATACGACTTTAAAAACAGCAAGTGATTTGAACTCTTTACTAAATGCCGAATACATTAAGCTGTCGAATAATTCACTTCTAATGTGGTGTAAATAAAAGTAATAACAATAATCACATTGCTAGATAAATTTAATATATTATCATTGCCAATAGTACCTCAATTGCATAAATAACCGTTGTAGTCGTTCACCTATTTCTAGATCATAGATGCGATGCAGTTAGCAAAATTAACGACTCTTAAGGCTACAAAACGTACATTGTGAAGTAATTGTTTTAATAAAGTCGTAATGTTCGGGCGACGATGATCTTTAATTTTAAAATATTAAAATGGAAGCTGTGAAACATTAAACGAGAAGAACCACTTTAAACAATTCATCTCATAACAATCCGTAATCACAAATACTACTATAATATTGATCCTCTCACTAACATAGATTTTCAAATACACTTTCTTATGAAAAATAATTGTACTCCGAGGAATTTGATACAAGTGAGTCAATATCTCTTCGATTCAGGATACCTTTTATTTGTTCATTTACATGAAATGAAGCAACAAGTGTTAATGGTTTAAGCAAATATGACGGAGAGGAAATGGAATTAATCAACGTTTAAGAGTTTGGTGTCTTATTATATACGAAGCTAAACTAAATATATTTCATGAATAGGATATAGAAATATGCAACAATTATGCAGCATCTTGTATAGAATCAACAATTCATTCTGCATTGTAACGTATCTGTATACACAGTTGGGTGCTAACTTGTCACTTGCTAGAGTAATTAACCTCTCAGAAGTTTAAATCAATCAGTCAGTCAATCAATATAAACAACGTTCGATCTTAATACCTTTTTCTTAACATGAACTGTCATTAATATCCGTATCGACTGGAGCAATTCCATTTGTTCGACCTAGTTTCGCAATTTTATCGTATAGTACGTTTCTAATTTTCACTAAAACAAAAATTTTGAAAGCCTATATTTTGAAGGAAAAATCGCCGATGTTCGAGATATTGGGTTCCTGTCTCTTTGTTGGTTTTGAATGGAAACAAACTCATAAATTTATGAAGAAGTGGAGATTTTAACTCATGGTATGCACAATTTTCACAAAGATATATTTCGCCTACGTAAAACCAAATTGCTTCAACGGAGATTTACATTAGAGTCAAAATCTTGGCTAGTGTGGGAACTACCATTTCCTCAAGTCAGTTGTTCTTCATATTCTCTCAATGGGTTTCTTTTCTTTCGAAGAGCTCAAAGTAAGATGATAAAGAAATTAGTAACATAACAAACTTGCGTTTTGCACAGCCGCGAATTTACTCTTTGATGGCCAATTGATATTCAGAGTAAATAACATTTCAATGATCTGTTCAATTTATTATTGAAAATGTTGATAAATGATAACGGTAGCTGACATGGTAGAGCGTCAGATTAAATGTTTTGCAGCATCTGGTGTTGCTCTTCTGCAGGCTGAGTTGAAGTTCATTGGAATTCTCTTTGCTTCATTGTCCATAAAACAAAACATGTAGCTTGGGAATAAGTTGGTTAAATATAGTCTTCATATACAATTTTGTGGCTTTGTACTGTTGTACAAAGACACGCATAGATAAACACATGCAAACCAAGTACTATAAGATCTAAACACATTCAGTACCTTATCATTCATACTCCTGCTACACATTGTGTATTTCAAACGAGAGGTGATAAAACAAATATATTGATTCTATTAGCCAAGAAGTGCACAAGTGTTCTTTCCTAAACATAATTAAATAGAGGCGGTGAACAGCTGTATCACAACGGAGGTTATGCATGTTTTAGTCTTGAAGTTCCACACTTTACCAATTTCTATTTCAAGATCTTTATACTTGCTCAGCTTTTGTTTGTCTTTACAGATATATTTATGTCGATTAGGACAGTCATATCGATGAGGAGGCATGCTTTTTGTCTGTAGTCATTCAAAATAAATAATGTCAGGTCTATTCGCATCTATCCGTCTGTCAGTTTGAACAGTGAAATTCCAGAGAAGTGAGATGTAGTCATTTTCAAGTCTGGAGGTGGTTTATTTTCCCACCAGTTTTTATCATGGGGCCGGTCCGAGTTTTTGCAAATTACCCAGTGAATATACTGTGCAGCACTATCATGCCTGTTGAGATATTATGTAGGCGCAAGAAGACTTCACACAGAGACGACATGATCGATGGTTTCATTTTGTTGTTTACATACACGACATGTTGGGCTACTGCCGTTCTTTAATATGTTGGCCTG
>JAOPUL010001697.1:31285213-31298424 GCA_027564515.1 Octopus rubescens
ATTATTATTATTATTATTATTATTATTATTATTATTATTATTATTATTATTATTATTATTATTATTTTTATTATCATTATTATTATTATTGTCAAAGTCGGCGAGCTGGCAGAATCGTTAGCACGCCGGGAGAAATGCTTAGCGGCAATTTTTCCGACTTTACATTCTGATTTCAAATGCCGCCGGTGTCGACTTTGCCTTTCATTCTTCCGGGGTCGATAACATCGACTACTTCCCTCCCCCAAAATTTCAGGCACCCGTGCCTAGTATAGAAAGGATTATTATTATTATTGTTCAATATTGGGTAGTTTCATGCAAATATTTACTGCCTAACCTGTTACACCTTCGTGTTACTGGAGTATGTGCAACATTATGTGATCTTTTTTTGTTGTTGTTGGGGGGTGTGTGCAACGTCTTCCCGATGTTGTATTGCGTCAGTTTATTTTTGTTATGTGGTCTGTTCAGAAGGGACTGCAATGTCTATGAGTAAGCAGGTGTTTTTTGCCAATTCTTGATTATTATGGCTGGACAATTGTCTTTTATTCCTTTGTCTGTTCGGACAGGCATATTCCAGATGATTGTGTTCTGGTCGTTGTCATGCATCTCGTTTGGTACATATTTATGCACTTTCTTGTGAGTTTTTATGTTGTAGTTTTTGTTATTGTCCAGTGGAGATAACAACTTACTCGGTCATGTCTGTATATATATATATATATATATATATATATAGTGGAAATTTATATAAAAATACATAAAAATAAAAACAAGACGAAGACGAAGACAGGTGTAACAAGTGGGTATATTAGTTTGACGCTCAAGGAAAAAAGGGTAAAAAAAGTATTTTACGTTTCGAGCCTTTCGCTCTTCAAAACACGCAGACGCGAACGCACACGCACACACGCATACACACACACACACATACACAAACACACACACACACACACACACACTCACACACACACACATACACACACACATATATATATATATTCAGGTTTGGAAAGGACCGGGCAGCCAGAGATGATGTAGTCAATTGTCTCATGGTGGTGGTTGCCCATTCTGCATTTGGTGTTAAAGCCTGTTTTCATTATTCTGCTTTTATAATTGTTTGAGTTCAGGCATTGGTCTTCCGTTTCAGTGTTAAGGCCAGAGCTTTTGAGCCATTGTTGGGTATTACTTTGTCTCATTTTATTCTCTTCCGGGCCTTGCAGGGTATTGGCAATGGAGTGATTTTCCTCTCCATTTCTTCTTTAGTATGTTTTGTAGTCTATTTCCATATTGTTTTTTGTCTCCGACCATTTCTGCTATGTTGTCATCTGAGAACAGTGAATCGGTGTAGTTGTTTCTGTTTTGTATTTTTTCGCCTCCTTGTGTATGGAGAAAAGCGTTTTCTTTTTTCGTTTTGCTTTATTACTTGTAGTAGTCTTCCATGTTTTGTTTCTAAGTACTTTTGTCTAATACTGTTGTCACTTTCTAGTAGTTCTCTATCTGGGTCAGGCTGCGGAATCCTTTTGACCGGGGTAGATATATTCTGTCTATATCTGCTTTGGGGTGGTGTCTTCGGGGAAGACTAAGAATGTGGTTATTACTAATTCAACTTTTCGTATGCCATAAAACTCCAATATTTTATTCCAGTTTTAATAAAATATTTTAACGAGAGTGAATTCAAAAACTAACAATATCGATCACACGAACGTTCCAATAGGAGAAGGAAAAATAAACGACATCCCATTGAAAAACTAACTTTAAAGACAGTAAAAAAAAACAAGAAAAGCAACAAAAACATTCAGATACCTATCGCGTCAAACGAAGCGGTTTGTTATTTGAATTTATTCGTGTCGGTGAAATCACAAACACAATGCCTCTTTATGTCCAGTGACTCTATGTCAGAAGCTATTTCTTAGAGACGAAGGAAAATGCAACAACGTACCTAAGCTTTGCCAAAGCGGCAACATAAATTTTCTGCTCCTGAAATGCCATTTTCTAGTGATTGCTGATAAACATTTCATCAGGAGAGGCAATGCCTTAACATGATAGACCTTAATTTAGCACTAATGCTAACTCATGTTTAGCAAAATTATTTATAATATTGTGCTATTTCAGGAGAAATAAAATGATTTGAAATTATTTTTATGAGGACAACATTTCCTGTAGATGTTAAGGGAAGAAATGTTGGGAAATATATTATGAAGCTATAAATATAAATACAAGTAAATTGACAAAATAATCTAAAAATAGTTCAGTAGCAAATATGTCAGCTATTGTTGTGAATCATGCAAGTTTAATTCCTTAGAGAAAAAAACAAGACGAATATTTAAAAACACATCAAATATAGATTAAACTAAAACGATTGTATAAACACAGATAAACACACACGCCTACGTACATACAAAAATACATACTGAAACACTCAGTGCCACATATAAATAGATATATACGCAAATAATCGCAAATATCGGTATGAAGAACAATATTGAAATTAATATTGCTTTCAAATGTTCCAACAAGGCCAGCAAGCTCGGCGGAGGGATTACGTTGATTATACCGACTTTATTAATCGACCTTGAAAAGACGAAGTCTGTTTTATTTAGGAGGTCAAACAACACTGAAACGCATCCGGGGTGCTTTCACCTTACAACCGAAATGATAAAAGTAATAAGTTGATTTTTTAAAAAAACTTCGTCACATCAATATTTGAAATTTAATATTCGTTAATACAATTAACATATGTTTGTTTTTCATTCATTTCTTTTGTTTCCTATACTGCAGAAAGTGCTTTACTGGTTCTTATTTACCTTTAATCCCTTCGTGGCCGATAAAACTAGCAACTGAGCACTGGGGTCGATGCTATCGACTTATCCCTTGTCCCGAAAATACTGGCCTTGTGCCGAAATTTGAAATCAATATTAACATCGATAATGTAGTGAGCATGTATTATTTTAGTAAATTTGACCATTAAGTTACTTTATTTATAGCAATCTCTACGGAATTCTAAACAAAGATAACGGAAATAATTTGTAAATATTCATCCTTAAAAGTATTATTTATTGCGAAATTTTATGACTAAAGTTTTACTATTGTGTTTCTGTGAAACATTCCGCCAGACATTACATATATCTTTGAGTAGTCATAAATTCAGATTGAAGAAAATCTCAGTTTCTAACATGTCTTACAATCACTGCAGTAATTTGTTTCAGTTATTTATGAATTCAAGAAAGTCTCGTTACTTACTACTCGTTTAATATAAATCATTCGACATGATATATTATGGATCGATAATACATAAAGATACAAATATGAAATGAACAGATAAAGGGGAAATATCAAGATTAATAGATGCGAACAAGATGGCTACGACAAAAAATACACAAACATATTTTAATCGAGAAACGATATGTTTAACACAAGATATTCAATTTGTTTCGTCATTTAATACTACTAGCAACTTTAAAACAATTTCCACACCTATTTGGCAGTCAATTATTTTTATATCAATATTAAAATTAGAATTATATTGCGACACATATTAAATGGAAAATTATAGTTCTACTGTAACCGACTTAGTACCATTGCTTGTGTTGCTGTGGTTTAGTAGTTAGAGTTCTGGAATAACTTTGTATGTAAGACTAAAGATTGACTATAGACGATTTGTATAACAACGGATTTATGTGCTATCCCCATCACGATTTTTCCGTAATTAACACATTTAAATTTCTGCATAATTCAGTTGGCTAAAAGGTAGAAGTGACTAAGCTTGTTGTTAGCTGCCCTGAGACCAATGTGGTTATCTGTATGGCAATGTCAGAATATGATACGTAAGCGCCAATTAAATTGCAGCTTGAACTAATTATTTTAAGACTGTGAAACGTATTTGTTGCTAGGTCTGAAAGTTAGAAGTAAAATGAGTGAAGAAAAGAGAAGAGAGTGGTCAGTCGGGTTGGTTTTGCAAAAATGAATCATGTATCACAATGGATACAGGTGCTGGTATGCATCTAGCTATTTCAGATTAGAAAGCGTCAGAGTATAGAAGAAGAGGTATTACAAACAGCCATATGTTTAGCTATTATTTGCAAATTGCAAAATCAGTGGATCTGTTTCACTGACATTTGTTTTTGTTATGGGGTCTGTTCAGAAGGGACTGCAATGCCTATGACTAAGCAGGTGTTTTTTATACCGCACTTTTTTATAACGAATGTTAATTTCTGTTACCACACTTTTTCCAGTTGGTTAGTCAGTGCGTTCTACGCAATTGTTTGTGGAAGACCAGCAGTCGACCATGCATACCAGTCTCCCTTCTCCACGTCACCGATGTTGTCCAAGGGAGAGGCGAAGGCCGATATAGCTTGGCACCACTGACACCACAACTCATTTCTACAGTTGAGTGAACTGAAGCAATGTGAATTAAAGTGCCTTGCTGAAGGACACAACAAACAGCGCGGTCCAGGAATTGAACTCACAACTTCACGACTGTAAGTCCGACGCTCTAACCACTGAAACACGCGCCACCATCAAGCTTATACTGGCCTTATAATATTATTTTAGTCGATGCGAAGTAGTTTAGTCAGTGTTATACATGTGTGGTGGTCATGAGAAATATTTTGATTGTATTGTGGTGTCTATTTCTAGGGTCTAAAGAGTTTAGTTGCTCCTGGCTACACACCATGATATGTGAGATGAGACTACATCCGTTATGTGACGTGGCTGTATTGGAAGGGTTCAAACAAAGTAGTGTGCCTCCATTGAAGAATATTCTTAAGGTCAAAGTGGTATGTTTGAAATACATAACAAGGAAACAAAGTGGAAAACAAAACCTGTGCCAGAATTTAGCATCTGACCAGAGATTACACTTTCCTCGGATTGTCCGGCCATTGCTTTCCTATTCTAATTTACGGATTATGTTTTATAGTATACGAACATCACTCATCTAATATCAAGCTCATTTCAGCCTTGAATGTCACAGTCCGTTGCAGGAGATCAAATGGATTTACAGGTGCTTAAGATAATCTTCAAAGGTTTATGTTTTAAAATGATATATCATTATCTAATAGAGAAAATAGCGGAAATTGAGTAATACGGTACACTGAAGGGTGTTTCCAGACGATATTTAGTTCGGGGCGCACTTTGTAAAAATTATAACAACCGTTTCTTCCAGTAAGTAGAAGGTCAAGTTACGAAAGTACTCATTGTGTAAAGTTTTGAAAATGACTATGATTAACACACTAATCTTCTTCAAGGGGTTGCATTGAAGGTGCGTTTCATCACATTGCACTGCAGATCTCTGTCCCAGCCCGAATGAGATTTAGCACGTGTTCAATTTCCTGTTGTGTGTATCTATCAATATCATCTATGTAACCGAATGGCAATCGTCTTTTATTAATATGCACAAGTCTCTAGACCATAACATCTCATTAGCACGATAGCAGAAGCCCACCATGCGCTAATCTAGTTCTGTGGAGAATAGAGCTTACTACGTCTAATGTTTTCATAGAATCGTTGATATAGCACTCCTCTACTGTCTTATGGTGAATAACGATACGAAAGAAATAACCTACAATATAGTGTTAGCATTTGATAACATTAGTATAATTATTATATGTATATAATATGCATGTGTGTACGTGTGCGTGCGTTCGTGTGTATATATGTGTGTGTGTGTATGTATGTATGTGTGTGTGAGTGCGTGTGTCGCTTTAAATTGAATCTATGTTTGAATATTAGTAGTTATTTAAAGTACACACAAGATATTAAATGCTGCAAATTTCCCGTCGAAATTGTCGTTTAAATGCATGAATTAATAAACGTTTGATGGAGCAAGATCTAGAGAATAGGGAAGTTAGCACTTTTACTATGCATACCATGTCAGAACCTCTTAGTGACTTGTGGCGTGAGGTCGAGGCGTTATCTCGAACAACGTCTCGATATCTGCTGTTTATTAAGGAAGGACGATTTCAGTGAAGTTACTGAAGTTACACGTCAGATTGATTCGGTTCTCAAAGTTCTTAATAATTCCTTTCATATCACACCAAACCTTTAGCACAATTTTCTATTAGATGTTCCCGTCGTGAATGAGGTACCGGTTTTAAATTCTTATTTCATTTTCTTTAGAAAGAAGTGGTAAAATAGCGGTTGCATTAACCTTGTACTCTATTCAGCATAAGCAAATTTTCTGTTCAATAGAACAATGTTTCGCATTATGATTTGGAATTCAAAATTACCTGCAGCTATTTAGTACCATTTGCATGTGAATATCATGATAATATTTGCTCTAACGAGAATATATTCTTTAAATTTGCGTAATCTTTACAAATGAAAACTAGCAAAGAATATTTCAACTGCGGGCTTTCTTGAAATCCAGATTTTAAGAACGAAATTTCCCCCACAAAGCATTTTTATTATATCCATACTAAATTACTTATTGAAGTCAGAAAACACATGTTAAACCCCATGAAAGGGAATTTCATAGAGATCTCTTAGAGGTCTTCATAAAATCCGTTCATGTTTTTTCATTATAGATTTGTCTGTTACTATAAATACCTTGAATGGACTAATATTCCCATCTTACTTGCACTTTATCGAAAATCTATGTTCTTAAACGCTTGTCTTCGTCACATATAAACATTTTTCAAAATCATGAAACCTGGACAAGGTGGAATTAATCAACCTTTTTGAAAACGTAACATTCCCTAAATTCAGCCCAAGAAAATTTCTTTCCTTAAAATATTGATCCGAAATTAGCCACTTAAACTTAACACTCATAGTATTACTCGTTATCTAAATGTTATTACGCCGAGATCAACGACTTTCAACCACCCTGATGCGATTCACGTATGTTCCCAAGTATGCAACAAAGTTTTCAGATGAGAAAATTCTACTATATATAGAAATATTTAGTGTTCTTTCAATGCACAACTCATTTATATGAGTATTGCTTTGCGGTATGCGCCAGTCCCTGTGGCAAAGTGCAGTGCATGTGGCAGACACGGTTTTAACACAGTTTTAATAATGTTTCTTCATATGTATTAAAAAACACTGGTGAACCGTATCTAGGTTCTTATGCAGGGAGAAGTGGATAGAGAAAGGTTGTAAATCTCTGTTCTGCGCAGTCTGAAACTAATAAACTTATTCTGTCTTCATAAAATAACAACGGGAAAAACAATCTCATATATTATATTTACAAAGTATAAGACAGGTTTGTAGTATTATAGGTGATCAATAAGCCTGTTGGTAAAAATCTAAGTTAGTTTTAAAGCAATGAGTGCTATTGATTATTTACCACATCTCAAGGTTAATGACAAACATCTCTATACAGGACATCACAATCAATAATATGCATTACTAAATAATATACTGCAAACAACTATCTTCTTCACACATGTTTATGTATTCAAACCCATTCATAGTGCTATACGCATGAATGTGACTAAATGTATTTCCGTGTGTCAATACGTATACATTATCATCCGAATGCATACACTTACATCACACACATAACACACACACATATACACATGTATATGTATATGATACCTAACATAGACATGTTTATAAACCTGAGATATATTGATATATTTCAGAAAATTAGTAACTGAAAATGTTAGCAAAGCTTTTATAAACCCGAGAGGTAATCAAGAGTGACGGTTTCTAATGAACATTTCATAGTTAGACTCGACCTACTTTCCATACACAGAAAACTGCGTCAGTTTACAATATTCAGTTTCAAGTGTAGAATGGCTAAAGATATTTACCACGGAGCCTACAGAGAATCGAATCCTGTAAAGTTCTTGATTCTCTGTAGCGATTTCTGACCACTTTTTTTAATGTCTTCTAAGGTTATATACCCGATCTTCTAACCTGTTTTCACAACTATTCTGCCTTTGAGATTTATTTTATTTCTTGTAAAATACCAACTAACTCGGCGGAAAAACAAACAAACCAAAAGTTAGTAACAATATATTCGTATATTCCTCCATTGAAGCGCAACACTCATGACGTTAGACTTTTTATTCCTCAAAATAAATCATCTTTTCACTATTCTACAAAGTCATCTTTGCTGGGATCAATCGTATATTGTTTTGTATTTTGCTGGAGAGGTCATGGTAAGCTTGTCAGAATATAGTAGTCATCGTTGTTGGTGCTGTTACACTTCTTGTTAATTACACTTAATGGCTGATACGTTGTTATATTTTATTTTGAGAGTTTTCTAATTATTTGACTATAATTTAACATAACTAATTGTTTACATTTCCTCTGACGTAATTATTTGGTTCGTTTTAATTATCAATCCAATTGTTTTCTTCCCTACTTTTCTTTTGTACGAACGTTGTTATTGCTTGAAGAAACCTTCCCGTTCCTATTTATTTATTCGTTGCTGTCTTTCAGTATTAGAATCATTAAGGTCACGCAATAATCACAATTATTAAAACTAAACAAGTAATTAGATATCAAAGGCGCTATTTTGTTATTTATTTTTACGTTGACTACATATCTATGATTCTATATGATCGCTCTACCCTCTCTCTCTCTCTCTTTCTCTCTCTCTCTCTCTCTCTCTCTTTCTCTCTCTGTCACGTGTGTCTGTGTGTGCGTTGTGTGTGTGTTTGTGTTGTTTCTGTATGTGTGTGTATGTGTGTGTGTGTTGTGTTTGTGTGTGTGTTGTGTGTGTGTGTTGTTTGTGTGTTGTGTGTGTATGCGTGTGTGTGCGTGTGAGTGTGTATACAATCATATATAACACGTTCGTGTATACTCTGTTGTGAGAAGACCTTTAATTATCTATATATACAGACACATATATACATATACATGCATACGAATACATATAAATGCATACACACATCATGCCTGCAACTCGATATCGAGTAATGACATCGCTGGTTTGATCTTTTAACCATGATTATCCTGCTAGGGACGTACTCTCTTTGGTAAATATGTGGCACTGATTGCTGCCTCTTGTAATAGTAGATGTTACAAATTATTTTAGCAAATCTGTTTACAATTCCTGGCGCAACATTCCTTTCCGTATTCCCTGCAAGTAGAGATGCCATATAAAGCATTGTGATGGATTCTTAGGTCTGTCTTAGACGAACAAGCCCACACCTGTTACATTGGACTGTGTGCCAACACACTCAGGCAAATTCACATTAAGGCACATAACATTTTCTTTTGACCTATTCATGCTTCATGCAATTTTGTTCAACTTCCATCCTTCAATCACGCCTAAGCGGAAGGAATGCGCCTCAAATTTAACAAAGAAACTATCGATGAAGCCAAGTTACCATGCATAACTATTAGAGTTTTCAGTGACTATTCACTGTACACACACACACATGCATACGCAGACACACACATATACACACGCATACGCAGACACACACACCCACATACACAGACACACGCATATACACCTAGACATACACACACACATACACATACACAGACACACACACACACATACACCCACACGTACATACACCCACACATACATATACACACACGCAGACCCAGACACATACATACATACACACACGCATACACACGCGCGTCTTTTATGCTGGGAGGGGCAGTTTGCCAATAAAACAGGCACATCGGTTCTTGTATGTTATTATCAGTGAAGTAAGTAACCTGTAAAATAATCGATTGTTACACTAACTGTTTGATCAATTTGCATGACCAGTAAATTACCTGTTTTGTCAGAGTCTTTTCGTTGCAATTCGTCTTCTCCTTCTCAATTACTTATTGTTGTTACGCCAGGGACTTATTGTTGTTGCTCCAGGTATGCCATGCTGTATACACACTGTCTGAATCCATCGTCACAGAGCTGCTCGTAAAAGTGCTAGCACCAAACAGAAAAAGACCAAAGACAGGGAGTTATCTTTGAATATGCCTCTTGTCAAAGAGATGAAGTTTGCTTGCATGATTCTCTTTTGTCACTTTCTGAAGAACTGCCATGTAATGTCAGTTATTTACTAGTTACTTTTAAATGTGCTTCTTGTCTTACATATGGCTAATTCTTGAAGGATCTGTGAACTCTCAAAATATTTCCGATAGATAATACATGCCAAGCTCAATCCTTTCGGTTAAGCTAATATTGGTTCGTAATTAATTCACTTTCATATGACCCTCGTTGGTAATCCTTCAGTACTTCAGAAAATAAGTTTTTATTTTTTGCTGTTACTGATGTTAATGATTTGTAAAGTTATAAGAACAAGTTACGGGATCACCGATCTTAGTGTTTACAATTCCTTAAGTTCGGAGATAAAATGATTTTCCTGTCAGTGAAACTAATAACCTATTATCTCCAGTCAATATTAGTGTTAGTTCCTTATGAGTCTCTTAACTATTTTAAACAGGAAGTTTCGATTTAATCATCTGTTGTCTTCCGTCTGCTTAATGTTGAAACATCTGTTTACACGACGTCACACAACTGTGAAGCATTCGTTAATTTGAATAATTTTCATCTTTACAGATTCGTGTTTCCTTCGGTATTTGTACTTCTGCCCCATAATCCAACTCTCTTGCTATTCATGTTGCATTGATTTTTATTTCATTTTGACATTGTCCTCAAAATAATTTTTTTTAAATCCTTTTGGTTTTGAGTCAATTTCTTTGTTTGATGTGACAAGTATCAGCAATACTAAGAATTCCGATGAGACACATTAACTCAACCTATTTCTGAATGAAGCGGAAGTGCTGGTGGAAAACTGGAACTAGATATATAAATAATTTGATTTTTTAGGCCGAATAGTAGGTTTGTGCAATTGGATGTGAAAAGTAGAGAGGGTTGCGTGCGCATTTAGACTAGCAACCTTTAGTTTACGGCTGAATGGTCGACGTTTCTAGTGGTCTACAGACATTCGTAGGAGCATCTCATTATTTGGTATCAATGAGCAAAGTGAATGACATCGGACTTATCCACATATTGTAAATGAATACCAGCAGGACAAGGTAGTTCAAAAGCATAGCAAACCTAGTTCAGGCAGTACTAATTATTCGACAAATATTGCCTAGATTTACATATTACGCCAATATACACCTAGTCAAACGACAGTATTTTAGTCAACACGTATTTAGAATATTTGTCAGTCTATCTGACGGTTTGTGGAGCTACCGGAAGCTGAATGTATCATTTACTGTATGAAAATATTTCAGGGAACGGATGAGCGGCGAGTTATTCGCGAAATAACGGGGGATTTGAAACAGCTTGCGAGAGAATCGACTGCAGCTAACCCGTAACTTTCTTAAGATCAACCAACTTCAGTCCTTTCTTCTGAAGCTCGACTTCTACAATGTACAGCTGCATCTCGGTGCTCATTTAAATAGAAACATTTCAGAACCCTCTAGTTTCGTACTCGTATGTATGATCGATATCTCCTCTCCTCCTTGATGTGTTTATCAATGAAATCATTGTTGCGTTGGTTGGAAACAATCAGGTGCATTCGACTTGAAGTAAGATGCAAGAAAAAGGTATCTAAATAAGTGAGCGGCATCATTATGGTATCGGGAACATCAACATTGGTGGTGCTCGGTAACATACTGGAAGTGTTAGTACGAGACTGGAGGGAGTAGAAGGGCATCCAACCCAGAACCGGAATAATCAATATTATGCTGGTAATCAGTATTTTCTGTTGCTGATGAAGAATCTTAAATTTGTTAAGATTATGAAGAATCTTAAATTTGTTAAGATTAGAATGCCCCCTTCACTGCACCTGGGAAGGTATAGCGAATGAATGAGTTTGAACAACTTTGCTCAACGTTTTACAAGATGTCCTTCAGCAGCTCAAACTTTTCAGTGAGCTGCAGTCCGGCGTCAAGAGTCAACTGAGACTGTGGTTTGGTATCTGGAATGGTACTAGGCGAGTTATAGAAGCTTAATGGACGATGTGAGAGACAATGACCTGAGAACTAGTTTGAGCGTCGGAGAAGGTACTCCTTGAGAACTTTCATGTAGGTCTTTATAAAAGAACATTGAAACGGCATTGGTCCAAAAGTGCTGCAAGGATGGTGTGTAGTATATTCAGAACAATTTCTATAAAAGTGGAAGTGCCAGAAACCGACTTGAAGGGGATAAAAGAGAGTTGATTGTTTGTGTACGAAACAATAATAATATTATATTGTCTTATTGCTTTCATCCATAATTTCACAATGAAGTAAAGATTACATTATATCGAGGGTATATGAAACTGTGGCGTATGTAATGTTTGTGACAAGACGAATTCTGTTTTCATCAGAGTAACACATCAAAGTATGTGAGAAACAAGCCTTAGTATAAAGATATTAACCCTATGAAACAATCAACCCGACCTATTTAGATTCTCATGAAATCCATTTCACTTTAATTGCACCAGTGAGAATCCTGTGAAAAGAATGCTTATCACAAAATAGCATTATTAATTGGCTACAATCTAGGCCACAACGTCTAACTATGAGATCAACAAGCTAATTTCTTTTTATTATGACTTCCCTGAAGATTGATTGTAATGGAAATCCCGTATTTCCTTGGTGACAGAACCCCACATTTAACCATATTTTTGTCTTTAAATTGCTGTCAGCTGAAGCAATTCTGTCGTCAGCTTGTTTGAAAAGTTAAATGCAGTTTAAAAGCCCTGTTCGGGATATAAACACAATTTGATAACAATGTTCCATATCTCCTGTTATCGTTTTCATTTAATATCGATGAATATGGATAGATATATAGATATGTTGGTTAACTGCAAATTCATGTAAATAACTCCGCCACATTTATGCGATGTTTCTGTCGATTACAGAGTAATTTATATTATCCAATCCCCTGAGTAATAAATATTGTCACAACGTCATATTATTTTCTCATTCATATGGTGTTCAACCATGAATATATGCGCACGTGCGTGTGTGACAGCATGCTTGTACATAATTATATATGGATATAAACATATTATGCATATATTGATTTTATTAACGGGCTTAATTTGATACATAGATATTTCAATGTATCTTAGTTGTTGAGTAGCAAAAGTTAAATTTGTCTTCGCAGATTATCAACATAAAAGTGTTGGATTAACGCTGAAGAGCAATTCCCACTTCTGCATTCGTATTTAACATTTATGGTGCAAGTTTTATAATTAGATAGTACGTTCACAAACACACACAATTTCAAATACAAATACGTACACACACACACACACACACACACACACACACACACACACACACACACACACACACACACACACACA